>JBBPTG010000030.1:0-210451 GCA_038093975.1 Chalciporus piperatus
CTTTGGTCTTTGAATCCTTATTTGGTCCTTTTCGTACTTCCCCTCTCGGCGTCGTCTTTCATTCTACTACCGGCAAGCCTCGTCTCATTCAAGATCATTCCTTTCCTCGTAGCGATCCTTCCATTCACTCTGTCAATTCTGAGATTGATTCCTCTTCCTTTCCCTGCGACTGGGGCTCCTTCTCCGACTGCTTCCTCCTCGTGGCTCGCTCTCCCGCTGGCGCTCAAGCTGCGGTGTTCGACGTTGACGCTGCGCACCGCCGCATGCCCGTCGCCCCAGTCGACCGTTTGCACGTCTGTATTCTCTGGGACGGTAAAGTGTACATCGACCACTGCTGCTGTTTTGGTTGTTGCAGCTCATCCGGCATCTTCGGCCACTGCGCGGACGGTATCGTTTGCATTTATCGCTTCAAATCCATCCAGGACCTCATCAATTGGGCTGATGATTTCGTTTTCTTCCGCTACCCCATCCGCTACATGGATGGTTTGCCTGTGGTTGGTCTCTCCGCCCTCCCTCTCTTAGCGGCTTTCTCCGTGTTGCCCTTGCTGAATCGTCTCTTTCTCGCAGTTTTTGTACGACTCCTCTCTGATTTGGCAAATCGCAGATGATCTTGGCTGGCCCTGGGCCGCCAAGAAGTTCATCGATTTCTCCGCCCGTTTCCCCTACCTCGGTTTCATCTGGGATCTCGAACTCAAGCACGTTTCCCTCCCAGATAGTAAGCGTTCAAAGTATCTGACTCGTCTGGCATCGTGGTCAAGCGACTCCTCGGTTTCCCACCATGACTGCGAGGTCCTCATAGGCACCTTAAATCACTGTGCCGTCGTCATCGTCGGTTCCCGTTCGCATCTTCCTAGCCTTTATCGCTTTGCTGCCTCCTTTTCGACTTCCTCGCGTTTCTCTCGTCGCCGTATCCCTAAGGCCGTTCTGGAGGACATCGCCTGGTGGCACGGCCAACTCTCCCTCTCCTCCTGTGGTCGTTCGATCTCGCTCGCACCCGATCTTCATCCTTCTTCCATTTTCGTTGACGCTTCCTCGTCCTGGGGTATCGGTTTCGTTTTCGAGGATCGCGTGCTCGCCTGGCGCCTGTCTCCTGACTGGAAGGGTGAGGGTCGCGACATCGGTTGGGCCGAAATGGTCGCGATCGAACTCGCCCTTCTCGCTATTGTCGCTGCCGGCTTTCGTGGTGCTCACTTCACTTTACGTTCGGATAACCAAGGTGTTGTAGGCGCTTTGGCCGCCGGTTTGTCTCGCAACTCCCAGCAGAACTTGGTACTGCGGCGTATTATCAACGGCTTCCTCGAGTTCCGGATCTGGTTCTCGATCTCATATATCGCCTCAGCCGACAACCCTGCTGACGGTCCCTCGCGCGGCTGTTTCCCTTCTTCGTCTCGCAATTTTTCATTTACTCCTCGCCTGCCTTTTCCGCTTCGTCCTTTCCTGACTGTTCATCCCATCCCGCGCGACGTTTCTTAACTCTGGTCTCTCATATGGCGCATCCTGTGTCGCTATTGTTATGTCATTATTCTGCAGTATTCGTACCATGTCAGCCTCGTGTAGCTTCTTAATGTGGTCAGCCTCCTCCTGACTATCTCACTATCTTGATCTTCTCGCCGTAAGCCCTGTGCACCCTCGTCTCTCCCGCGTCATGCCTGTAGTTTCCTTTGAGCCTTCTGCGGCCTCTCATCCTCACCTTGAATCCTCGATCTCTAATGTCATCGTCAACGCATGGGCCCCCTCGACGCGCTCCCTCTACGACCGCGGGATCATGCGGTTCCGCATCTTTTGCGCTTCGCAAGGTGTCTCCCCTGCCTGCTGCTTGCCCGCTAACGAGTTCCTCCTTTGCGCCTTCGTCGCTGACAGCGCTGGCACACGCTCTGGCGGCGCCATCCGCAGTGACATCAACGGTGTCCGTGCTTGGCACCTTCTGAATGGTGCACCTTGGAATGGAGCGCTGCGTCTTCAATACACTCTGTCCGCCGCCGATCGTTGCACGCCCGCGTCCTCTCGTCGCGCCCTACGTCCCCCAGTCGCTCAGGATATGCTGGACGTTCTTTGCACCTCTTTGGACCCGTCGGTGCCTCTGTTTGCTGCCGTCCGTGCTGCAGCTTGCATTGCCTACTGGAGTCAATGCCGCCTTGGGGAGCTCCTGCCTGACTCCGTCGCCTCGTTTTCCTCATCACGTTTCCCCTCCCTCGACTGTCTGCGCCCGCTTTCCCCCTCTGGCCTGTCCCGCATTTGCCACCTGCCTTTCACTAAGGTCGGCAAGGACTCGGGAGAGGATGTCTTCCTTGGTGCGCAGCGTGGTCCCTCTAACTCCCTCGCCGCGCTCGATACGCACCTCGCCGTTAACGCTCCTGCTCCTGTGTCGCATCTGTTCGCGTACTCTCAAGATGGTCAGCTGGTTCCCTTGACCCGTCGCAAGTTGATTATAATTTATGGCGGTGAAGGAGAACCAACGGAGATCAAGACATATGGGGATCGGCGTGAACCGAAACCCGACACTGCACGAGTCTCGGCTGGAGGTGGGCGCGAATCAAGCGAGGGAAGATCGACGCCGCTTCGCGATATGCGTCAGTGGACATGAAGAATTCATCTTCTTCCTTGACCGCGCGCGGCTCGCTAGTGAAATGGAGGAGAGCCCGCGAGGAGGCAGTGGCAAGGCAATGAATAGGGATATGCGAGGTCCAACCTTCACGAAGGAGTCTGACAACATGGGGATGGTCGATGAGGTCATCAGGGGAGATGAGCCGAGGTTGCGTCTCCTCGCCGCGTCCTTCGTCCTGTCGGTTCCTGGGTGGTCTCGTCGCCACCCGGCCCTCGATCGGTATTGCCACTCTGTCACCCGGTCCGGATCTCCGGCCAGGTGGACAGGTCAGCCTTATCCGGACGAACCCAACACCAGCAGGTGTCTTTCTATCCTCTCCACCTTTCCCACGACAAGGAAGCCACGAGTATGAGGATCTGAGGGCGAGGCACGAGCTCGGACAGAGCCGAGACTCGTGCAGTGTCGGGTTTCGGTTCACGCCGATCCCCATATGTCTTGATCTCCGTTGGTTCTCCTTCACCGCCATCTCTCTATCTCATACTCCACCCTCCTACCTCTATCTCGCGTCCCACCCTCCCGCGCTTTGCGCTTTTCCCTTTTTGTGGGCATCTGCTGCGGGTGGTCTCGTCGCCACCCGGCCCTCGATCGGTATTGCCACTCTGTCACCCGGTCCGGATCTCCGGCCAGGTGGACAGGTCAGCCTTATCCGGACGAACCCAACACCAGCAGGTGTCTTTCTATCCTCTCCACCTTTCCCACGACAAGGAAGCCACGAGTAATGATGGACGTCCAAGCTGATCGCTGCAAAGACGGACACATTGACGGAAGGCAACTGTCTTCCGCACCTTCACCACGACCTTGTCCAGCTGAATACCCCCCCAAGGTTTGGCTCTATCCTTTTTAAACTCGCTCGAAGATCTTCGATCGAATCCAGGTGATGACCACTCTCTCTTAGGTCCGTTGCTTGCTGACACAGGTCTATTTATTTATTTAGTTTGCTCGCTCGAAATACCTCATCGCTTGCCCCAACCGGTCGAGGATCTTCTTCCCTCATATCCACCCCGATCCTGCTTCTCCACTCATGCAGCCCTACTATGCACACAGCACCTACCCCGCGAATGTCATAGAAATTGCTGACAACTCGTACACTCCCCAGTCCCTCCCCTCAGCGTCCCTGCTCTCTATGCATCAGGCCGAGCCATTCTCTCCAGACTCTGTCTACAAGAAGCGAAAGATCGAGCGCGCTTGCGACGCATGTCGCCGCAGAAAGACCAAGTGCGATGGTCCCCACATGCCAGACAACATATGCACAAACTGCCTCCAAAATCGCAAAACCTGCTCTTATGTGTCCGTATCACCCTCACCCTTTCCTCCTCATACATTAACATCTCCCTCTCCAGTGAGGCTTCAAAGCCTAGAGGACCTCCTAAGGCGTGAGTCGTTTTGACGAACACCAAGTCGAGCAATGGATGTGATATTTATGCTCTTTACAGCTACATCACCAGTCTGGAGGACAGGATGGAAAAAATGGAGGCGCTCTTGAAACGAGTAAGTAATCTTATGATCTTCCTTAATCTACAAACCCGTTGTCATGCCTCATTTTTGCGAGGGGAATTGCGTCCCTACTTATCAATGGTGCCATGTCTCACTTTCGTCTAATGGTGCCATTGTCTCACTTCTATCTTATTCTGAGTACGAGTTCTGATAGCTTGAACCTAGTCTAATCACTTCTTTTGATAGCTCCGACCCGAATCCGATTTCGCCGAAGAGTTAGGTCCCCCTATCGTTCGAGACTGTTGGAAGAGTGACCCTGAACTTCCTCGTCACGCATCGCCTCACGAAAAGTCCACATCACCTTCCGTGTCTTCCCCCAGAGTCAAGGGCTCCCCTTCAGATTCCCCTCACTCCCATACACTACCTGGCGTTTCCAACAGTGTTGGCTCACGTAGCCGACACTCCGCAGGATCACCACGCAGTGATATAGATGTGTCATCGGATGGCTATACGTCATCAGACAGCGAAGAAGTCGGTGAACTCAGCCTCTCGCGTGGAATGAAGCGCTTGACCATTCGAGGATTGGAACCCGCTCAAGATTATCGTTCACTCGAAGACTATCGTTCACTCGAAGATTATCGTTCACTTGGCGATAACCAAGTTCGTTTCCATGGGAAGAGTAGTTGTTTCAAACTCATTGAGCCTACGCGGAAGTTGAGAGACGAGCACGTTTATCGCGTCACCGGTGTAGGCGAACGGAGTCGCTCAGATCGCGATAGTACTAGCCCAATAAATGCTGCGGCATCGAGACGCCCCGAGTTCTGGACCACCCCTCCTGTGAGTGTGTACCTTTTTTCTCGCGTGTCCTTGCTGAACAGTGAGTCAAATGCCGTTTCCTATAGTGGGAACTAGCCTTCGAGGGTTTCCAAGACCGTTTAAAAGACATATCCCTCTCAGTGACTAAGGATTTTCCTCCCCCAGATCTTGCCGACACCCTCATTGATTTATATTTTGAACATGTCAACCCAGAGTATCCGTTGTTTCACCGCCCGACGTTCGAACGATTATGGAAGGAGGGCCTGCAGCACAAAGACACGTGGTTTGGATGCCTCTGTTTGGCTCTGTTCGCAGTTGCCAGTCGCTGGAGTGACGATATCCGTGTACTCGATGATAGTAAATATGACATTCCGGAGGCCGAGCGCCCTATCGACGAGCACAAGTGGCAGCGTGCTGGCTGGAGGTATTTTAACTCGGCAGTTGGTACGCGTTTTATTGGTCGACTTTGCCACTGCTTGTCGCTAACCGTAATAGATGTACATCGCGGCTCGCATAGTCTCTTCAACCCCGCTGGCTTATTCGAAGTTCAGACCATGGCGGTCAGTAGGATGAAATAGTGATTAGATAACGTTTTACTAAAGACCTCATGCACAGTTACTCGGCACTTTCCTGTTGGGCACCACATTCTATCCCGTGGCATGGCTTTTCATTAGCGTTGGGCTCCGTAAAGCACAGGACGTTGGCGCACATCGGAAGAAAATTTATGGGGATAAAACGAGCGTTGAAGGCGAACTCTGGAAGCGGGCATTTTGGGTGCTCGTAATTCATGATAGACTAGCAAGTGCTGGTCTGGGACGGCCTTGTAGTTCGGGCGAGGAAGAGTAAGAATCCCACTCCTGCGTATATCTTTAACTGACACTTTCAATTGTGAAGCTTCGATGCGGACCTTCCGATGGAAGTCGACGATGAGTACTGGGAGACGGAAGACCCCGAGAAAGCGTTTCAACAACCGCCTGGCAAGCCATCAAAGATAGCCGCCTTTAATTCGCATCTCAAACTGACCAAAATTGTGGCGTACGCCATGCGGACAATAGTGGGTTTTTCCGTTTTGCAACGAAGCGATACCTGACATCCTTGGTAAAGTATGCACTGGATAGGTCAAAGTTGATGATCAGTGCCGCGCGTCCGCGGTGGCAGGAGGTCTTAGCGCAGCTAAATAACGCAATGACGGAATGGGTAGATTCCGTCCCGAAGCATCGTACGTGTTTTCCTCTTGGCGAAACCTCCCTCGTTAACCCCATATAGTACAATGGTCCCCCCACATGGAAGATCCGCTATTTTCCAACCAGTCAACAACGTTATACATCACTTATTATCTGATTCAGATCGCCATCTACCGCCCCTTTCTACCCACCTCGCTTCTGTCTACGTGGAACATGCCTCCCCACGTCAATATGCCTATCCCTTGTATCGCAGTCTGCGTCAACGCCGGCAAATGTGTCTCTCGCATCATAAAAGCTCAAATAAACCGCGGATATTCGAACATCCCGAACCTTATTGCAGGTTCACATGTCTGTTCCGCGATCCTGCTCATGAGATTTTGGGATCTGAAATGGCAAGAACGCAACCAGATGAAAGCCGACGCCTTCGAAGATGTCAAGTCCCCTCTCGCTCCGTTGATGGCAGAGTTGCTTGATGAAGTCTCTGTGTTCATCGAAGCCTTGGGAGCGGTGAAACCTCGCTGGAGGAACGCCGAGACAAACTTGTCAGCACCAATTATTTTTTTCGACAGACCGCAGCTGATCATAATTGCTGACAGGAAGGATATCGGTGCCTCACTCCCTCATAGTCTCGGAGGTTTCGAGCCCAGTGTCACCAAGGATGACCCCATTTCACGCGAGTATCTTTCTGAGCATGATGATCGCACCTATCATAATATTGCTCCTACAGATTATGTATCGTTAGCGGATTACCGCAATCCACCTCCCGAATACCGTTTCATTCCCCCACCGATCACGACTTATCCTTACAACCCTCAAACTGAACCCTTAGATCCCAGTCCTCACTTCTTCGAATTCTCGCATATAACTCGATATCCCGTTCCGAGTACCCTTCCATTGCATTCCTGTTTGCCATGCGAAAGCGACCAACCACAACCGACAGCACCGTTCCAATCACAGCACCAACTATCGATGCATTCTGACCTCAGCGATCAAATACCGTCCATGTACAGCTTGTCCAGCCTCCACTCCCGACATCCATTTGAAGACGCTGCCATAGATGATGTGATTGCGGGCCGAACGGCGTACGGTGCTTCCACGCCGATGCACCAGCACCTACATAATGAAAACGGTTATGGTAGAAGTCACCAACCAAGGTAAGCACTCTGGTTACGGTCATTTTTGTTGCGTTCTGCTCACTCTTTTTTGATAGACCTGGTTGGGCGAGCGATTGGGATTATAATCCAGCCTTTGCATCCGGACCGTCTACTGACGTCGCGGCCGTCCAGTCTGGATTTCTTTCACGCGACAAAGACACCACCAACTGCTCCCCCGTCCAAATGATCTCGTTCCCTGGACCTTATTGACCACAGGGTTTGATAGATACCTGCTCTACGTGGTGCTGAGGTGTCGCCTTACGAAACCGTTGTCTATATTTCACTTGACATACTATTTATCATAGTTTTTGAGTTTATATACTTCCTGTTGTAGTCTGTATAGGATTTAGTGTAAGTACCTCAACTGAGGGAAGCCTACGGGATCCTAACTCTGTCCGGCTCATTGTACCTCTGTCCAGGTATAGGTCGCGCGAAAGGACCATCGTCCTCTGAGTATAACGGTCCGAAGGTAAACGGGCGGAGGGGGTCTATTTTCAAGAAACTCGCCGATCTCTCGTTGCAGGAGACTGGGGGATCGAAGAAATTTCTCTCCGACTCGTGGACAGTGAAATATACCGGCTGGGAGAATCTTCCTCGAAAGCATACGAGCGTATCAGGGCCGGCAGCGATTTGCCGCCCTCCCCATAGTTTGGCATTTCAAAGAGAGGCTCGTAGGGAACATCTACCCTATTGTAACCTTTCCAAGGAAACACGACTTATCCACAATCACTTACCTTGGTGGCATGTATTCAATTTCGTCATAGTTTTCTTCTTCGACGGATTGGTTTGCGACGGCAGTTTTGGTGACCAGTGCGATTCGGAAAGGGAGTCTTATCGCGGAGTGGACGGACAGCCGGAGTGTGGGACCAACCTGCTTGCCAGGGGATCCTTCAGTACACGGTCTGTTCTGTTTGACATCAGATGTGAGCCTTGTATGAGTGTACTGGACGTACGAAGTGTCTTGGGGACAAGCGGGGTGTTCTGGACTAGCTTCCTGATACCCTTGCCTACGACTGTTGCGGGCGCATTTTCCTGAACTTTGAAGCACATTCCGCATCTTTGCGAGCGCACGACCTGGTGTTTTGGTCAAATTCCCTCTGTCGCTGTCGAGGGGTAGGCCGATGGGCCTTGCGCTGACTCCCGCTGAGCATCTTGAAGATGCGGCTGCTTGTTGGTTGCCTGTGAACTCGGAGTTGTGAATCAGAATACAAACCAAAATGCAATCACGCATTGACATCCATTTCGGCGCATTCTGCAGTCGTTCCGCTCCACCAGATTGGCAGGGTCACCGTCCAGGGTGACATCAAAGTCTAGGTCTGGCTTCGGGAGATCAAGCCCTTGCACTCACTCCTATACAAGAAGCAGTAAATTACAAGGAAAGTCTAGTGGCATACATACCAAATACATACTACACCAACCTCGGGCAGTTTGAACTGGAAGTAGTTGGGTCTCAAAGTGCAAACATTCGAGGTTGAACACACGATACAAGACAGTCAAAACAGATCCAATTCCATTACACCAATACATAATGCAGTCTACAGTGAGGAAATCCATCAGACAGACGCTCGACTCGCTGGCTCCGGCTCATTGAGCTGCAAGCAGCCCAACGAAGCGCAGAACCAAACGTCCTCGAGATCCCACCGAGGTGGTGACCATGTTCTCTGTCGAACGAGTGAGCGCGAATGTCATCGAATGAATTTGAAGGATGTGGCATGTGTAAACATGCGAGACTCGAGTTAGTTTCTATAAAATAGATCCTAGCTGAGTATGTTCTAAAGATTCAACATGTCGAGCGAGGGATTTTATATTTTCTTGGGAGGGCCCGTGGGTAGCATCGTCATAGCAAGGGGGGGATTGGTCGACCAATCGACCAAAATTCAAACTCCGCTCGGCAAAACGGCACGCGCGACCGATGAGACCGATTTTTGAGGCACGTGACTGTATTAGGGTTAGGGTTAGGCGCGAAGCGTACAAACATTAGGAAATTTTCGTAGTGAGTGTACACTACCAAATTCCGACTCCGATGGGCGACCCCTTGTCAGCTTCTCGGCTCGCTCCGCTCGCCAGGCCACCCCTTGTTATGACGAATCTGCCGGCCCGTGCGCGGATGCACGTGACCGTAACCAAGAAATCGGCCCGGTCGGAACCGCTTCTCAAAGTGCTTACAGCTCATTTACCTTCGATCATTGGTAGGCCTAATTGTACGTTCGCCCCGTTTTTTTCTCTGACCTCAGATCGGTGGCGAATTCAACTGAAGCTTATGGTGAGGTTGCCTTGGACATTCGACGACGCACCGGCGTATTCTCCATCCATGTTCGTTCGGTCATTGTAAATGTTCAACTTTATTCGATCGATGCCAGTAATCAGAATGCAATCAGAATCTCTAGCTCTTGTCAATGTCCGATGGTGCCCGACGCCAGTAGTCCATCGATCGGAAAGAATGCCTGCTGAGTTGTAGTTGAATACGAAGGTTTGCTTTGGAACCTCGGTGCGCAAGCCCCTGTCGCCCCAGTGTAAAGCTTGCTTGAGCTCTTGACAGAGTTTTCCGGGGTTGCTACATTTGATGAGAACCAGCGACTGGCATGCGCGGCCAAACCGAACCGCCTTCGTGCAGAACGTCGCTAACTTTGCAAGCCAGCACAATCTAGACAACATCAACTTCGAGTAAGGCTCTACATTTCGCCGCAAGGTATTCAACTCTGATCACGAATGTGCTAGTTAGGAATATTCCAACACACATGGAATAGGTTGCAATACAATCAACATGAACGATGCCCAGAATTTTCTCTCCTTCCTCCAGGAACTTCGCCTGAATTTCGTCGGAGCCAAGTTGACGCTGTCTGTGGCAACTTTGGTCACAACTTTCCTTGGCGTAAGTGACTTCGCTGCGGTTCTCGACTATATCGCCGTCGTGAACTATGACGTCTGGGGATCGAGTTCTCCTTCCATTAGATCTACGCTCCCCTTGATGATACATACTTGCGTTTCCAGAGATCGCCAGCAAGGTTCTGCAGTCTCCGCTGTCAAATCCTGGATGGCGGCTGGGATGCCTTGCCGGCAAGATCGTGCTTGGTGTCACCCTACATGGCCACTCGTACAGCGTTCCCCGTGACGAAGCCTTTGTGCTGCCTATCTAGCGTTCGACGGATTTGACCAACTACTTGGAGATCATTAGGAAGATGTTGGCTTCGTCGATAGCTGTGATATCTACGAGGCTGCTGGCGGTACATGGAATACTGCGGATGGGAACCCTGCTCCTGGCATCTACCATCGTTTTGATAGTTGCAGTCAAACCGTAAGCGCATCCGAGATTCCAAACTTGTCATAGTACGTACCATCGAAGCTAACCACTGCCCTTTAGCCCTACGTGTACAACAAAACCTCGGAGGTCATGTTCCATTATGACGATGCTCAGTCATTTGCTGCGATGGGAAAATTCATCAGGCTGAATGGTCTGAAGGGTTTCGCGATGTGGGAAACTGGAGGCGATTATCAGGATATTCCTCTCGATTCAATTCGATTCAATTCGTGCCGCTGCTGGATTTCCTGGATCCGAGGAACCCCCACTGGTCCCGCTGCCTTGCCCACCGCTGGCGGTTTGGGTTAGCTTCCGATTCGCAGCGTCTTTTGTTTTGCCTTCTCCGACTGTGTAGCACTCTTAACGTAGAGATACATGGGATACTATTCGGCCCCCAATGGATGATGGGAGCTTTCCACGATATTTCTAAGTCGGCTCTCAGGCTGCTGCCTTCTGTTCACGTAACGCAAACCCACAACTATAGCCTAACTCGCTGGCTTGCTAAAGGCCCTCGTATTGGTGAGTAATTGCACCAGGCACTGTAGTCTGTTGCATATGGTCATCCTTCCTTCTATAGCAAAAATAACCTTGCATTGCGGCGCGCTGTGAACATCTTCTCAGCTCTTACCACTGCCAGATGGTCCTCCTTACTGTCACTCCTGTCATTGGCCGGCTAAAAGGTTCGACACTGAGCCGAAATCCCTAGCTTGAACTTGAATTAAATAACCTAGGAACGTATATAAGTAGAGGACCAAGTCAAGACTATGCCATTCTCGCGGGTCTAATCCGAGAGCCATGTCTTTCCTAGCTGCCTCTTTGGTTGTGTTATCCGTCCTCCAACAGGCGTTCTCACTCCAGGCGAGAACGGAGGATCGCGTCGCGGCTGCTTGGTACACGGGCTGGCATGCTACGGAAGGGTTCCCACTCTCCGATGTCAGCTGGGACAAGTACAACACGCTCATCTACTCATTCGCGTGAGTTGATTATCGTTCAAGTCAGTCATGGGAAGAAGCTGACCATCTCTGGACAGTATCACAACCCCAAGCGTCAACAGTCTCTCCTTGGATGGATCAGATCCACCGCTCCTCCCTGAATTCGTTCAGGAAGCACACGCACACGTACGTTTCTGGTCCTGAAGATCATTCCCCTAAAACCTTTGCTGAGTCGTAATCATTAGGGTGTTGCTGCACACATTGCTATCGGGGGTTGGGGTGGCGGCCTCTGGTTCTCATCCGATGTAGCAACCCCAGAGAACCGCACTGCCTTCGTGGAGACCGTTGCAAATTTCGCTGAACAATATGATATCGATGGGATCAATTTCGAGTATGGCTGCAACTTCCCGCTCACTGACAAACCTCTAAATGCACGTTCATTAGCTGGGAATATCCTAACAACCAGGGAATAGGTTGCAACACGATCAGCGTGAACGACACCCAGAATTTCCTCTACTTCCTCCAAGAGCTTCGTCAGAACCCTGTTGGTGCTAGATTGACTCTATCTGCCGCTACTGCAATCACACCTTTCCGTGACGCCTCTGGAAATCCTTCCTCTAATGTGACCGGCTTTGCTGAGGTTTTCGACTACATCGCTATCATGGACTACGATGTTTGGGGATCATGGTCATCTGCCGTCGGACCAAACGCTCCCCTCAACGACACCTGCGCTCCTCCTGCTGATCAAGATGGTTCTGCTGTCTTTGCCGTCAAACAATGGACTGCTGCCGGAATGCCAGTCAACAAGATCGTGCTTGGTGTACCTGCTTATGGACACTCGTTCAGCGTCTCTCCCACCGACGCGTTCGTCGGTGGTTCGAAGACTGAATTGGTTGCATACCCGAAATTCAATGCTTCGAATCAGCCTCTCGGGGATGCGTGGGATAACACTAGTAACGTTGATGCTTGCGGTGTTTATCAAAGACCTGGTGGAACCTTTACCTTGTGGGGCCTCGTCGATGGTGGGTTCCTGACCGAGGAAACCCTCCCTGCCCCAGGTATTTACTACCGCTATGACACTTGCAGTCAAACCGTAAGTGCATCCGAGACTCGACATATGTCGTGCATTTCACTGAGTGAATCGTCTTTCAGCCGTATGTCTACAACGAGACTTCACAAGTCATGGTCTCCTTCGACAACGCCCAGTCGTTTGCTGTCAAGGGGAACTATATCAGGGAGACTGGTCTTAGAGGGTTTGCGATGTGGGAAGCTGGAGGCGACTACTATGATGTTCTCCTCGACTCGATCAGGCTTACCGCTGGATTTGATTTTTGATGTCACGCTACCCCAGATCGGGTGTCTAAACAGAGATGATCGTAATAAAGAATCGGATCATCTTGACACTCGTCCATTTGCATCGCCGGCCTCGAACT
This sequence comes from Chalciporus piperatus, assembly GCA_038093975.1. Lineage (NCBI taxonomy): Eukaryota > Fungi > Basidiomycota > Agaricomycetes > Boletales > Boletaceae > Chalciporus > Chalciporus piperatus. The sequence continues at coordinate 12,857 of JBBPTG010000030.1, forward strand.
CGAGCATACACTGTGTACTTGCCATGTCGGTGGACGAATTCGTCAAAGTCGTTGAAACGACGGCAACGACGGCAACGACAACTGTGACTGCGGCGGCGGGGTGGCCGTGGCCGTGGCCGCGCTTTCCCCGCACAGACGACCCCTCTGTCGGCGTTGATCCAACAACTTATGACAATCTCGCTCGGTATGCCAAGTATGCATCTGGTGCATACCAGTTGCTGTGTCCTCGTCCAATGGGGAATACCCTCGTAGTTCAGGTTTGTACAAGCCCGAAGTTGCAGATACACATTCATCACCCCCTCGAATCCCCGAGGTTGCGGTTCTGACACTACAATCACCAGTTCCAGGACCTCGTCACCTCAACGAAAGGGTTCATCGCAAGGGACGACAAGCGGAATGAGCTGATCGTCGCGTTTAGGGGTACGACAGACATCACGAGTATCCTCGTCGGTGCGTATCCAACTCGCTGGCTCGGGCTTGATACATTCGTTAATCGATTCTCCTGGGATGCTGGTCACAGACGCATCGATCATACTCACACCATTGCAGGGCCCGGGTCTCCCTCCTCTGGATCCATCACTGGTCACACGATCGGTTGAACCGCGCGTTCATGTCGGATTCCTGATCTCGTACAACAGCGTCGCACAATCAGTTCTAGACAGGCTTGAACATCAATTGGAAGAATATCCGTCCTATAATGTTGTTGTTTGTGGTACTTGAGACTTTCCTTTATGTGTTGGCTGTCCCAGTGAACGAACTTGGTGGGAACTAGGTCATTCATTGGGGGTAAGTTGTTCGTATCCGTTCCGATTCTGTTGGCACGTTTCATAACATGGACAGGGAGCGACCGCAAGCATAGCTTCCGTTGCATTTACCCATACATTCCCTGGAAGATCTGTGACTCTATGCACCTTCGGTGGGTCTTGACAATTCTTGTAAAGGTGTACTTCAAGTTTTATGGTTTGAATCGCGATCACGAGAATATTAGGCCAACCCCGAACCGGAAACGCCTCTTTTGCAGAGCTCGTAGAACGCTCCATTAGCGTCGATAACATTTATCGTTGTAAGCTCTCGAATCCAATCTTATGTTTCCCAGCATCCACACTAACACTAAATTATTAGGTGTGCATTTGATCGGTGCGCTGCATGTTCCTCGCCCTTCTAGCGTCGGTCTGATCCGTTGAACCTTGTCCTCAGATGGCGTACCAACGATGATTCCAACACTGCTTAGATATCAGCATTTGTATACCACATCTCTCCCTAGCTTGTCTCGTCTGACTCCCTGTTTTAATAGTGCCACGGAATATTGGGAATTTACTGAACTAGGTAGGGGCTCTTGTTTCATTCCCGGAGGGCTCTGGCACCGGATGTCCATTCCACCGCGCAAATGACGATCGCTGCTGCATAACGGTATTGAGCCATTTTTGCCAGGACCACCCAAGAATGTAAAGCGCCTCGAGGGCGGCGAAAACCCAGATGGTAGTGCTAGCATCCGTAAGTTCATTGTGTTCACCTTCCCACCATACTGAAGGAAGACGTCTTGGGTATAGCGTCTACTGGAGTAAATCCAGCACATTGGGTCTACTTCCGACAACGTGAGTCGTCCTAACGTGTCTTGATACGTTAGGGGATCTTATGTGTCCGCTTGCATTATTGACTCCGGAGATATAGCAATCGCATCGGACCCAACTGTGTGCATTTGACTAAGTTGCGCGGCGGTGAGGAATAGATGACGTCCATGCTCTTAAATCCCACGATGTATACATCTCGCCGTCTTCTACCTATGGTTCATTTCTGCTCCACCAAGCATCGGGCAGCCCGAGTGTTGATGCGCGAAGACGAAGTGAGTACGTACCGCAAGTTCGCGCTGTCCGGGTTTTGAGAAAGGCAATCCTATGCCGCATAAATCCCATTGAAAGTGTACGCGAGTAACCAGTACTATTCGATACAAATCTACTAAACATTGTTCTATGTGCTACTGGATCTCCATGAACTGCCGAGCAACGACTGGTCAATATAATAATGTACATCAAGTGCAGTCAAAGTTGGAGAAGTTGCCGTGAACTTGATTTGTGTGTAATCTGACATATCAGCGGATCTGAGGTATTCAAGCGATGCCTGACCCAGAACTTGAACCGCTCCCCTCGGCATACTGCCAAAATTCCTCGCTGTCCTCCCATTGGGAGAGGAACGAGCGAGGTGCCTTTAAACCAGCGATCGTCAAACTAGGCCCCGTGCCCTCGACAACATGATGAGATTCCCTGCGTTCTCTCTCGCTCTGATTCCATTTCCGAATTTCCTCTAGATGGGCGTCCCCTGTACCCGCGACCTGCAAAACGAGTACCCTCAACCTCCCGCCCTCGATGATGGGTTGAAGAATCTCCTTGATGGCATCTAAACCGCCTGGGAACCCTTGATTGTAGAGCACCGCCAGGTGAGTGAGCTGGGCAAACCCTAATAGTCGAGAAACGCTGTCAAAGGTGACTGAGGGTGTGAGGTGTATCCTCAGGTGGGAAACAACGGGGGATATGATCGCAGTGTCGAGCCCGTCGCGACATGCGAGTGAAAGGAGGTGTTGTTCTTTTGCGGCGATGGGGAGATATCTGAGTGGAGTGTTTTCTGCGGCCTCTGGAAGCGGTGGTCGGCCGTGAACGCAGTGGGCGTAGGAAGGAGTGGAGAAGCCACATGCTAGACTGATGACGCCAGTGCATCTCGATAAGACGATTTCTATGTTGGAAATGGGTCCGAGAGCGGTGATGCACAACTTTTTTACGGTTCGTTGAGCGAAATCGTCTCGTTTGCTGTCCAGAGTGGATATGAAAGCTGCGAGCACCCGTGATGATTGTAGACGGACGGTGTGATAGAGGACTGGCTCCACATGCTTGTGTACCCAGGATGAAACGAGGGAGAGAGCGAGCGCAGTGGGTTGGTGTACAGCGGCAAATGAGATGATGGACAGCACGAGTTCTGGTGGCAAGGCAGCGAACGGAGAAGACATGTCGCAAAGACAGTGCGATGGGACTGATTGGAAACCATGGCTCAAGTACTCACCTGCTTTTATGCGTACTTACGAAAGAAAGCAGATAAGTTCATTTCTGTTGGAAATGGGGTTGCTCCACTCTGCCCGGAGGACGTTTGATGTCACATCTTGGTCCTGTCTCGAGGAAGGGTCCCCGAAACGGGAGTGCGTCGAATTGCTACTTATTAGTGTCAGTGTGTCGTTCATCACGCCAACTGTGGCGCATCCTGTGGAGAGTCTTTGTTCGCGAAGTCGACAGGGAGGGTGAATGATGTCATATCAGGCCATAAATAACAGTGTGTGCTCATGAGATACTCACGAGTATGTAACTAATTAGCACCCTTCCAAGTGGCCCACTTCATATACAGATTAGCTGTTCCCTGCGTGCAAGCTTCGAATGGGGTGCAAAAATCGTCATCTGCATAACTGACGGCGTGACAAGTGGACGTCTGGACTCCCAGGACCATCGTTGTCAGAGCCACTCATTCGGAGCATTGTTGCCAACACAACACAATGCTCGTTTTTCATAACGTTGCAAAACCGCTGCTGATTACTTCTGCCACTGCAAGATCATCACTATAGTGCACGTCACACCGTCATGGTAATAATCGCTACGTCAGGAACGTCGAGGACTATCGATACGAACGCTGTTAACGTTCCAACATCCCCCATTTCCGCATATACATTGACACAGGGGACTGGCGCACATACGATGATTTTGATTTTGATTTAGAATGCGATCATCGGTCCGACTGCAAACCGGCTGTCGGGTTCGACTCATCCCAGTGTCAGCGGAAGCATGGCATAGAACAAGACTTTGGTGGGCCTTACAGTACTGTTTCGTGGTTCCCGCGCATGCTCTTCAGCTTGATGCGCATCGCCCGAATTAATCAAGGTTTCGTCCACCAAGCGGAGAGTGCTGACCCGAGCAATGTATGTGTCGTATAAATAGCAAAGACAACCCTTTCAGCTGCTGCGAAATGTTTCATCGCTTCGCAAGAGGAAGCAGTCGAATTCTCCGAATTGGTCAGGGTGAATACTCTATCAAGACGTGCAGCCTACTAAATGTAATTATAAGTATATAAAAAAAGGGAGCGTGCATCGTAACGAAGATACATACAACCGTACGGCTGCCGTCATCGTGATTTGGAGTCGGAAGATTCGGTCGACTCGGCCAATAATGCTTCATCGGCCACAGAGTACTGGGAAGCAGATGTCGTCTCACGACTCCGACCCATTGCTTGAGTGATGGCTTTATTGCGAGTAAACATTGTTTGTACGACGAATCCGCCAATGGCCTACATTTATCACCAGCTCAGCGCGGGTGAACCACGATGGACGATAAGAACTCACCAGCACCGTCGCCCCCAAAAGAATCCTTTCTTTCCATCGTTCGTTACCTGCAGCCTGGTCAAAATGTGGACGTCGCGCTGGTCTGGGTCTAAACCGTGCAGGATCCGTAGGTCGCTCGCGACTAGTCAATGCGTCCCCGGTTATGGCACTCTTGCCCCGCATGGTGTCGTACGCTTTGGATATGGACTGAAACCGTGCCTGAGCGACCTCCGGAGGATACGTTCGAGCGATCGGAGAGTCTGGGTGGTAAATGCGGACAAGGTCATAGTCTATCCCAGGTTTGCTTTAGTTGTTCACTGGACGCGGAACACGCAGTGTGACTGACATCTCTCTTTTATTTGTTGCTGAGTCGCGGATCGGGGTAGGTGGAAGACTTGGTGGGGGTGTGGATTTGAATGGGTGGGATATGGGTAAGGGTTGGAACTTCCGGACGCATACCTGCAGGACCAGCGCGGATACAAGATGTTTCGCGGTCGAGTTGATTGAGTGAGAATGGACGAACACGACATTTATGTAGAGCACTCAGCCCCGAGCGAGTGAGTAGACTAGTAGTTGCCAAAAAGAGAAATACACGCTCAAATACAAGAAACACATAAACTAGCCAAAACTCGGTTGTTACAATTCCAAGGCTATTCGATGGACATTTGCAGCTACCCGAGCCGCATTATGCCATGTCGAGTTGTATATCTCTCAACCATACAACCAGAACGCCAGCATTGCGGGGATCGACCTCTACATCCCATCGTTGCCTATACAGTGTCACCGTCTCGTCAACAGCACGGGGAATAAGCGGGGAAACACTCACGACTTGAATGCATGTTTGATAGCAGGCTTAAGCTTGGAGACACCACCCTCAGAGTGTTTCCCTTTCCCTACAAAAAGTCATTTGCTCGTATTCGAAATACCGACGAATGTCGAAGCCTCGTACCAACAATCAAACGAACTTTGTGCTTTCCTTGTACCTCAGCATCTTGGATCGCCATTCTAGCGTACTCAATGGCTTCGACGACCTTCAAGCCGTGCAGATCCACCGAATTAGCCGGAAGCCTTGTCTACGACCAGTTAATCCACGCATGGAGCCACCTTTCAAGTAAAAGTGGTGACAAACCCCTGGATGGTTATTATCTGAAAAGACGGTTGGTAAAAACACTAAAACAAGTTCGGTATCAGACCATACCTTGGTATATCCATTCGCTAGCTTCGGCGTTTAGCACGTCGATGATTTGTCGTTGAGACTTGATGAGCTGTTCATAGTTGCCGGTGTGGTAGACGTCTCCCCGCCTTTCTGCCCGTTCTTTCTTCACCAGATACTTCTCCTCAAGGCGGACGAGGCGCCTCGCTTCTGCTCGGGCTGTTTCGTAGTCGCGCCGATTGTATATAGGCAGGAAGTCACGCTGACGAAAGGGGATAAGAAATGAAGACGCGGCATGAGGTATACTCACTGAGAGCCTTTGTGTTCGTGACACATCGTAATTGAGTGTAGGTTGTCTGTAACTACTACGATGATGGCACCAACCTTGTGCTCACGGAAGGAGACTGTTGGTGGCTTGACGCGACGTGAGGGCCAGAGTAGCTTTGGTAACGTTGTGAATGGTCTTGCAATGGACGACGCTCTCGAGAAGCGTCCGAATAAGGTTGAGGAAGACCCGGGCTTGCTGAGTTATCATCCCCGCCACGAAAGAATTGTCCAATGACTCCGATTATCAGAGCACCGACAGTCAAGAGGGCTCCGCCAGCGAGGAGAACTTTTGGCAGAGACATCGCGGCGAATCAAGCTGGTACGGTGAGGAATGAAACATCAAGAAACGAGATGCTGTAGAGGTGAGATTATATGCTGTGCCTGCCTTTTCATTACAGCATTCTCGGATTGGGTACGTGGGAAGCATCCAAAGTGAGCGGATATAGAAGGGGATACTTCTGTGGGCATGTCAATTCAGGGCTAAAGGATACCTCTCTGGGACCTCATTCAGGGACAGTCAGGGGGATGGCGGGTATAAAGGTGATCCTTGCTTGTAACTTGTACAACACTTCCACCACAAGTATCGTAAAAGTCCAACTATTGGCCCTAACGCAGGCGCGCAACCAGTACCCCTGCATTGTGTGGGTCAATCTCGGTGGATATATTGTGCCTATAAAACGTGGTGAGCATCGCAGAAGATCCCTCACATCGGAGTGTCCCTTACTTCTTCATCAGATCCTCAATTGCAGGCTTTATCTTAGCGACGTGATTATCAGAGTGCAACCCCTTCCCTAATAATCATCATTTCAGCCTGAATGGTATCAGCAAGACCTGACACGAAATGAAACTTACCAACAATGAGCCGAATTTCAACGTCCCCTCGCTGTCGAGCCTCTTGAAGGGCATTCTCGGAGTAGGAAATTGCCTCTTTAACGTATAGGCCGTGAAGATCGACTTCGCCGGGCTTGCTGTCCTGTCATGTAACAAGTTTAATAAGAAGCTAGAGGGAGCAAGCCTTGGTATCGTACCATGTTATTCTCTGGGTATCGAAAAGAAGCAGATTAACAAGAGCGCGAAAAGCAGATTTGGAGAGGGATGATGCTTACGACTGAATATCCAAGTACTGGCTTCAGCATTCAACTTTTCCATTGTACGCTCGTGCTCTTTCCCCTGCCCTGAGAGTTCCTTGGCGCGAGCGCCGTCACCCCGACTGTAGGCTTCATGGCTTTCTTGGAAGCACCGCGCCATCAAGTCACCTTGCTCGTTGGCTTTGGCACGAAGGGATGTGTAATGTTCATCATGCTGGTTGATTTGGTTTTGATCCTAGGGAAGAGGATCGTACTCTGGAAGGCATGAGGAGATTTGGAGAAATACCTCATGTCGTCCGGAGTCATGGTGTGGCTCATAGTGGGCCGGAGGTGTGGGCTTCGACGACTGCTCCTGAGTTCGAGCGTGTCAGTAGCATTCATGGTTCTCCAAACGAATAATAAGTACGGTACAACTTGGCAGAGATACTTACTTGGCGACGATGCTCCGGGCGGGCGCTTGCTGGGGTTGGTTGCTGTTGCTGTGGCCGCTCTACCTGGGGTTTTTGGTGCTCGGGCGATGGCTGCTCGTCAGTTGATGAACCACCACATAAGACCTTCACTAAAGCGAGGAGGATATCCATCAAACCAGACATGATTGGAAGCTGGCGACTTGAGTCTCCACGAAGGGTGCCGGGTAGTGATGAAGAGCATTATGCCTTCCGAATTTGTGATAGTGGTCGCCGCCAACCGAATAGGACAAAACGTGTGCAAGCGGTTTTATACTATTTCCCAAAAACACGATCGTGGTTGCATGAGCCTCGAAGCTCGAAAGAGTGCAGACTTGTTTGTTGATATCAGAAGTACAGGTAAACTAATTCATAGATACGCATGTTTCAACCCAGCAACAAAGGTTGTTCGCCAGCACATTCCCTTGACCGCAACACCAGCTCTCGTGTTCAGATCTCCAACCCAACAAGAATATACGCAGGATTGACCTGGAAAGGAGGTTTAGCGACAACACTTCCTCCGACGTACATGAGTGAGTGCAAAAGATCGTGGAGTCCATCAAATGACTTTTCGAGAACGATCACAAGTGCGGAACTTTGCAGGTGTTCATCGGCGAGCTCCAAGAGGGCGACGATACTGGACGAGATCGATAATAAGACCAACTGAATGCAAATTCATCGGGATTTGACATTACCTTTCGCGAAGGCTGACAGCGGGGGCATTTTTCCCGTCGACGTAGAATGTCTTCGGTTTTCCGGGCAATTCGAGCATGACGCCGTCGAAGGAGGCCCCCATGTTCGGCGCGGAAACGACGACACTCTTAGCAAAAGGTAAAATGCTCAATCCGTCACGAGGAAAGATGTTCAAGAGAAGATCCAGAGCATCGTTTGGATGCTTGGTAATTATACCACTAGCACCACTTGCGTCGCTGTCGTCTGGTGTTAAAGGTGGGGTGGGGAGACCATAGGGAGATTGGGATCTTCCAGGGATGTATCTTGGTGCCACGGTGGCGGGGAATCGTTTGGTGGCAAAAGGATTATTGGCTGGGATTGGTTTCTCAGGAGGCGAAGGTAAAAATGATTCATAAGATTTGGAAAGGGTAGACGCCAGACCGCCTGTCACACAGCCTGACGACCCTCGGTCAGGAGGGCATTTTGCATTGGGGATGTCAAAAGCGCCACTATCAGAAATCAGTCAAGACAATTGATCGGAAAGCGTAGAACATACTCCGGGTCCGCCAGAGAACGTAGTAGAGTAATAGTACATGTTGTCGCTGCCCTGCATGTGGCAGACAGCAAGCACGCTCGGGGTGTTGTCGGAAGTGAAAGCCCCATCTCCAACGGCGTGACGGCCGTTGCTGGAATTAGAAAGCCGTAAGTCAATGATTGCATGGGTTGAGCAGGGTTACGAACGTGGGGCAAAGACTAAATCGTTGGTTCATAAAATTGGAGATTGATGTATTCGACATGTTCTTCCAACGTGATTGTAGCAGAGACCGGTGGTGTATAATGCTGTGGAGAATGAGTTTGGTCAGCTTCAACGAGGGAGAGAAATCGTTACTTTGTTGGAAGCGCTTTGAAGACCTGCAGTGGATGTGGTGCTGATGCAAGTCTGCCTTGTGTCGTCGCCGTTATTTATCATCCCATCCGATCGGAGGTGCGTCCCCGAAGACCGCAATCTCGTCCATCTGCATGCAAGTACTGCACACAAAATTCAGTTTCACCCGTAGATAACCATCGACCCAACTCCGGAACACTCGAGTGTAACTTTACCCAACTTCTCGTTGGTATTGATGCTCAAGAAGGAGCGTACATGTAGTAACCGCTGTCAGGGGTCTTGACTGTGCTTTAGGGCAGGTAGTGGCTGTAGGAATACGGTCCGTCGAGATATCGACGAGCAGATAACCCGACAGCGGACTCGACATCGCCAACTCCAAGACTAGTGAGTATCTCATCGATCTCATCCTTACGGCCGACAGTGTGCTCTTGGTCGCTATCCCTGCAAAAATGGGACGCGTCTTGACTGTCTATTCGCTGGATGGCTGTCTGCCGCATCGGATGTGGTGTTACTCACAGATTCACTGACTTGCTGAACACAGTATCTTTTGGCAACAAAAATGGCCGACGCAGCACGAGGACGGGGTGGATTCGGACGTGGACGTGGTGAGCGTGGACGGGGCCGTCGTGGTCCCCGCCGTGGAGGTCGCAAGGATGATGAAAAGGAATGGTTCGTAGCCAGCGACCCCCTCCTTGGCATGCTATTCATCGACTTGCCGCAGGGTCCCCGTTACCAAGCTCGGTCGTTTGGTCAAGGACGGGAAAATCAAGTCGATGGAGGAGATCTACCTTTTCTCCCTCCCTGTCAAGGAATACCAAATCGTCGACTTCTTCTTGCCTAAGCTCAAGGATGAAGTTATGAAAATCATGCCCGTACAAAAGCAAACTCGCGCCGGTCAGCGTACGCGCTTCAAGGCATTCGTCGCTATCGGTGACTTCGAAGGACATGTCGGATTGGGTGTCAAGTGTGCCAAGGAAGTCGCTACTGCTATCCGCGGTGCGATCATCCTCGCCAAGTTGTCTGTCATCCCCGTGCGGAGAGGTTACTGGGGTGCTGCTCTTGGTGAACCACACACAGTGCCATCCAAGGTCAGCGGCAAGGTCGGTTCCGTCATGTGCAGATTGATCCCTGCACCACGAGGAACTGGTATCGTCGCTGCCCCTGCTTCCAAACGTCTCCTGCAGCTGGCTGGTGTTGAGGACTGCTACACCCAGTCCAAGGGATCAACCGCCACGATGGGTAACTTCTTGAAGGCAACCTTTGTCGCTGTACGCTTTCCAGTTTCGTATACGCTGGCTTGGATTACTGACTCATGCGAATCAGCTTACCAAAACCTACTCCTTCCTCACACCCGATTTGTGGCGAGAGATACCCGTCACGAAAGTTCCCTATGATGAGTACAGTGCTCACTTGCAGCTCACGGCAGGCAAGAAGACATATTAGTTATGGCTACCGTTCTTTCATGTATTCTCTTTTTCACCCACGGCTATGCATTGACACTTTGTGCGGTGCGCGATTTCTCGGCATTGTGGCCAACGCTGCTAGAGTGACCGTTTCTACGTTGTGAGATGATCGCGATGAAATTTTTTTCACCTGGTGAAAGAGATCCTGAGTTCGGTCATGTGGCAAGATTATCTGAGAGCTTTGGGCGCCCGAGATTACTTGGCATCTCTTTCGGCGTTGTGCAATGTGTAATTTCCTCAGATATGGCACTCTTCCGATCAGATATCCTTTTTGTCCGCCGAGGTTGGCACCCTTCGAGTCTGGTTCACATGCTCGCCCCGTCCGCCATCTTTTTAGTGACGCTCATTTCCTCCTTACACGCTCACCACGATGTCGCAACCAGATTTCGAACGGCGGTCCAGGCCCTCTTATCCTCGTCTGAGCCCACGGAAAGCTAATGAACGATACGCTCATTACTTTGCTCCGTTTGACGATGCACCTCGCCCGCTCTCGGGGGCTGATGTCCCCTCGTCCCCCCTGTCTGCAGTTAGGTGGGTTCGTTCAGATTTGTCCCGCCCGTTCTCTTACACTCAATCTCGGCGGGTAAAGTGGTGCTGGGTCGTGGTCGGGAAGTTCGAATACCCAAGAGCAATTTACACCACCTACACCCGAATTCTGTTTCCCTCCCGTGGCCGTGGCCGCCATTGCGACTCCGGGCGAGATCACCTGTACAGAAGACGACAAGAGCTCCTTGCCAACCCTCCCTCCAGCGGAGACCTCCCCGCATCCCATTGCCATTACATGCGAGACTCGCCGTCTTATTTCCTACGACCTATCAGCTCCGGCATCACCAGCGAACACTCTAACCCAGCTGCCAACAGCTGTGCGGCTGAGGAAAGTCCAACAAGTTCCTCAGAAACATGTGTCTTGGTCATCCGCAATTGTATCAAACTCTCCCTCTATACCTCCGAATCTCGACACGCGCATCCCTCTCATCACACCTGTAGAACCTCTCCCGGAGGATGAGATAAAGAAGGTCCAGTCATTTATGAGGGAGTTGCGAGAATTCGACAACCTAGAAAGCCGTGTCACGCAGCAGGAAAGATCATCTGCCCTGCGTCGTGACAAAACACCGCTCCTCTCTCCGGAGAAGAGGCAAGATGGACCCAGCGACGAGTTCTCGTGGAAAGCGAGACATTCTGGTTTCGTGGATCCTAACGAGCTCGCAGACCAAACGCGTTACAGCCTTCTCATTCAGGAGGTCAGCCTAATGGTGGGGTTGACTTCGGATGACCAGCCTAATCTCGATGACGGCTCTCTTCCGAAGTCTCTCCCTGTGCCCAGCTTCCTGGGACATTCGGGGCACTCAACCACAGTCCCTCTCAAATTACAATCTCCATTACCCCTCAGTATCGTTCCCGCCGAATCCCTCGCATTGCGCAGGCGCGAAAATGCCCCCCTTCCATCCCCGAGACGAATAGATTCCCAAGGTTACCCATCGAAAACCACACGCCTCGACGAGGATCCGCGTGTCAAGAACGCGAACGCAAGTACCCACAACGACTATCCCTTCCTCAAGGAGACGAATCCTCCCGTCAGATTAAGAGGCTCAGCAACATCTATCCCCCGTCACAAGAGCGCGGATGCCATTCATCCATCTGCGCAATCTCGCCGACGCCACGGACAAGTATTCCAGCTCGATCGATCGACGGATAAGACCCCTCCTGTCAGTTATCTCAATATCAACGGGACACCTGCCTATCCCCGCGAAGTTGTCTCCAAGCCTCTCCCGAACCTCCCACCTAGCCGGCTCTCTTCACTCAATAGACTGGAATATAGCCTAGAGAAACTGAAGGCGCACGCTCCAGCGAATCATCACAAGTCCCAGTCCGAGGGGACAAGCCATGGTTATCTCGGACGGAAGGAAAAACCCACTGTTCTCAGGAAACAGCAATCGAACTATGAAATCTCACAACGCAAGGCGTTGCGTCCGCCACGCGGTCGCCATTTCTCTAGTCCTATGCCCCCTGCCTCGGGATCAGCGCCTGCTAGCTTGTACGCGGCGAACCCAACTCCTCCCACTCCCTCGGAGGATGAGCATCTTAGCACCCCTGGTTCGTTCATGGACATGGACATCCCTCCCATACAGAAGGCTCCACAGAAGAATCGAATCTCCTTCCGTCATGCGACGAACAATGAAAAGATGAAGAACTTCGTTCAGACCGCCAAGAGAGTCAGTCGCAGGATGATCACATGGGGGAAGAATCTGGCAGGACCATCAAAACCTTCCATGAATGGGGTAAAGGCGACCCCGATTCCAAGCTCTTACATTTAATGTCATTGGTCAGTTATTGGTTTCGCTTCGTTTAATATCATAATCCTCCGCTGTATACGTAGTAATTTGTAGCCCTGTTATCGTCCCGTGTAGCCCTGTGTTTTTACTTCTATCCTTCTCCTGTCGTCTACTAGATAGTAATGTCGCAATAGATCAACAATAAATTGTAGTCAGTTATGGGACTGTGGATTTCCTCGTCCTTCTCCCTTTATTTTTGTTCAATTATGTATGCCCATAAACGGCAACTAGGCCTCGAAGTCTCACAAGCACAAAACATAAATTCGTTCAAGCTTGGCTACACTTTCAATTGTCTATTGCACCCTTCGGGGTTGCATACGTTAAAAATTGGAACGATACAGAGAAGATTAGCATGGCCCCTGCACAAGGATGACACGCTTTTCCGGAGTGGTAGACCTACGGGTCTCAATATTTATTGCTTCATTTTTGAAGGAAATCATTCAGACCCGACATCCTTTGGGACCATTGGCTGGTGCTTTTAAGTATGCTATTTGTAGATCTGTGCACCGTGACATTGGATGGTGGAGCAAATTATCCTCTACCCGGCTTTCAAGCCGGTGCACATTGCTTCAAATTGCAGAAATGTAGTCTATACCATATAGATGTCGAGCTAAACTCTACAGGTCTGTATAACCTGCCATGAATGATCAGCATCTATCGTGTGCAGCACGCAAATTGTCCTCCCCCTGATATCTTCGCTTAGATTCGACCATCAGCAGGATACCTCCTGTGTCAACTCCAAACCAGTCCTAGGTACAGTGTTCCAAGGTGATGTCCATTCATGGTTCCGCCAAGTAAAGTCACTCCTCAAAGGGTTGAGAAGCATCGCGACCACGGAGAGGGGCCCGGGAATTGACCGACTATATATGACCGAGATTCTTCGTTGAATGGACGGAGTGTGAAGTAATGGACCGTCTGGACAACTTCCGCATAATCAACACCATGGACAGAACACCGAGTTCATTGGCAGTGAAGGTGGTCACCACCAGCCAGATGAATAAATTTGGTTGCATAGGACACTGGGGAAGGCGAGGAAAATGAATATGGCGAGGACTTCCATCCCACGCAAACTTGGAATGTTGGATCAATGTAAGTTTTTCTGAGTGTTTCGACTAATCAGTGAAATGCCTTCTCTCCTTCATGATCGGAATAATGGAATATTCCGAGGAGGGAGAAGGCGACGTCTTCGACCCTTGAGGTTCTTCGCCTGGATGCCCACCCCATCCTCTTTGCCAAAGGAACATGAGTCGCTCCGAAGTTTCGGATGCTGTTAATATCGATATCCGTAGCCTTCCTGATAGCGTTGAGTATAAAGTCCCTCGCCTGGTCGTTACTGAGGACTCGGATAAAGTTGTTTGGGCGAGCTCGAACCAGATATCATTTCTACAAATGCCGTCTGTCAACCTTTCGGTTGATATGCAGGCCGAAGAGGCGGGAAGAGTGGGAAGACATGCAACTAGTCTGCGAGGTTGCGTGGGATCATCGATGTATAGGAATTTCGTCAGGAGGTTCAAGTTAGAGAAACCAGTCGCGTATACAAAGTCTGGGACAGACGATTGTTCCCCGGAAGCTGAAAGAAGGTGAAGGTAATCAACTACAGTGTAGAGGGTACAGTGGTATAATTCAGTGGGGTTCAGGTTTGAACCTTTTCACCAATAGAGGGCACTGGCTCCCCTTCTTAAATTGACCAGAGACGTACGGGCGAGTGAGAACACTGAAAATACACTGAGTAGGCAGCCGACTTCAGAGAAGCAGGTAGCTTACACGTTCGCTTTGTAGACTTTCTTATCCGTCTCGGCGAAGACGAAATTGGTTAGAAGGATATACAAGAATGTCTTCATTTCGACCATTGAGAAGCGCATGCCTATGCAAGACTGCAGTTTGCCGAACGAGTTAGTAAGAACCACAATCAATAGTGACAAAGCACGGACCCTTGGGCCAGCAGAAAAAGTCAGGAGGTTCGAGTAGAGCCCCGGAAGTGCCTTTACAGCCTCTGGGAGGCGATTCCAGCGGTCAGGACTAATATTGAAATCGACTATGAGCGCAACTTCAAGCAGGCGAAAATCTCGCTCACTGAAAATCCCATGCGTTCTCGCCCCAAACCTCTTTATCTAGATTCAGAGCCTCTACAGGTACATGGACAAAAGTCCCTTTCGATATTCGAACAGATCGAAGATCTGAAATGCTTCCGTCGGAGAGGTGGACTGGGTACGACACAGGAATCTCGTCGTCTTGCATGGCAACGCGCAACGAAGAGTGTACTGGTGGCACAAGCCGAAGCGACTCGCGCGCTACGTTGTTGAGATAGGGAAGCTTGGATACTTCAACATGGAAGGACTCGATTTCTTCAGGTGTCAGGCGTGATATCGGCGTTGATGGGGCGATGCTGAGAAGTTCGTTTCGAAGGCGAGTCTGAATCTCTGGATGTCTCGCTAAAAGAAGCAAAGTCCACGTGAGTGCAAGGGAGGTGGTATCGGAGCCTGCAAACATGAATGTGTTGATATTATGGAGGATATCTTCGTCCGAAATCCGCTGATCAGGAGGAATATCTGTTGCAACGTTTGATTTAACTAGGGAGTTCGATCAGTGCGGGCATATTCTAACGAATTGGCCAATAACCCACGCAAAAGGCTGAGTAGATCTTTTCCGCTATCGCTAGCGCCGGATTTCTCACTCTCCATGATGCTAGCTTTCTTCGATTGTATGAGCTTCCCGGCCACACGACGGATGACAGCCTTGCACCGCTTCACAGTCCTAACCCGCACATCTGGCTGCAACAGCACGTTACAAGATATTCAAGGGTCATGCTATATCCACTCACAAGCAAGAAGTTGAGGATGGGGAAATATATTCCAAGTACAGTTCGGAAACCATCCCCTTGCGAGACAGCTATCTCGAACATCTCCTTGTAGGCGGAAAAGAGCTCGTCCGACTCATTCTGAATGGCGTTGAAATTATAATCAAACCCTGCTGGCCTGTCATTATCCGTACACCACAGCCGCGAAGTCCTTACCTGCCAAACCTATGACATCGAAAGTAGCTCGACTGATCCAGTGACAGACATCAATCTCAATGCCTTCCTGAGCGGGGGGAACGCCTTCTTGGTCGGGATTAACGCTGTCTTGGTCGGGGGTAACACCTTCTTGATCGGGAGGAATACCTTCTTGGTCGGGAGGAATACCTTCTTGGTCGGGAGGAATACCTTCTTGGTCGGGGGTAACACCTTCTTGGTCGGGAGGAACATCTTCTTCGTCTGGAGTAACATCATCTTGGTCTGGATCAACACCTTGATCGCGAGGAACCTCGGACAGAAGTTCCTGCCATTTCTCCTGGAGCTCGTTTCCTTTGTGGAATACCATCGGGACGAGTGCTCGCAAGTTCTGAATGGAAAAGGCGGGTGTAGCGACGCGACGTTGGCGTTTATGAACATGACCCTCTGCGGCGAGCATCCCACAGCCAATGAGACTCGTGATCAATCTGCGTGACTGCCAAGGCTTCTCGTAGATGGTACTGTTCTTGAGAACATGGGCAACCGAAACGGGGTCGAGCGGAAGCAAACGATCGTCCCACTAGTATTCCTTGGATGCTGAGTTAAATATCAAGGCGGCGTCAAACGGACGTACAGGACCGAGTCCCCTTATACGTACGCTCCTCCCGTACTTTTCGACGTACGTGGAATGGGTTGTGGGGGACCGAAACGGGCTACATAGCAAGCATGATTATAAGCTCAAAGAAAGTAGAATGTAAATACGCACTCAAGAACAGATGACATGTGGTTCCCTAGGAGGGTCCGCACAGGTGGTCCAGCCAGTTGGCGAAGTGGGTTGAGCAGGGGTGCAAGGAAGACATAGTATGCGGCTCGGCAGAGAAGAAGGACGAGTGTAGCACATAGGAAGCTCCAACCAAGAAATGTTAGCGAGGGCATTATCGCAGACACATGCGAGGGCCACAAGGATGTGCTAGCCACGCTCCCCGAACATGTTCATAACACAATAGCACCGTGACATGTCACGCACGCGTCCGTCACGTTTTGTCACATTTCAACTATGTAGTACTGGTACGCTATCGCTAGAAACTCGAAACAAAACTCGGTATCATCGGAAGTATAGAAGGAGGTGATGGAAATTCGTCCAGGTTGATCGCGCTGAAGCTGGCCCCTAGCATCTCTATGGTCAACCCCGAGTCAGCATACACCTTGCTGATCTCCGCGTCCAACTCGAAAGTTGACACTCGCGAAGAGCCCCGCTCCCCGTGCGGCGCACCCACACCTCGGTTGCCCTCGAGCGTTTTCATGTCGAGCGAGAGTAAGACTCCTTTGTTCATCTGCATACTTCTCGTCTGCGCCCTCCTCAGCTCGAACACCTCTCCGCCGAGGCTTTCATCCAGAGATGCCATTGACGATCTGCTTGATTCCTCGCCGTCGGAAGTCATATCCGGCGCCGAGCTTTCCAAGGACTTGTTTTCTTCTTCGTTTGTCGCGTCGTCGTTGCAAACCATTTGGCGGTCCTCCGGAGCGTGCTGCATTCCCATTTCTGTTGACTCGCGTCCTTTCATGATGCCTGGCGATTCGGGACGACTAGTATGTGGATTCGATTGGACGGGGCCTGAGTACGACCGTTTCAACGCAACCCCGAGCATGATCGCGAAATCGCTCTCTGTCTGGCTTCGACGATCTTCCTCACGTTCTTCGGGTATACCGGGCAGGAAAGTTCGTGGTGGTGCCGCGTAGAGCCTAGCTGGGGTAAACTCGGACCATGTTGTCTGCGGACTTGGTACCGGGGAGATCTGTTGACGACCAGGTGGGGCGTCCTTGGCGACTCTTCGGTGACTACGCAGGGCTTGTGACAAGTTACGAATGGGCCAGACACCGGAGAGCCTTCCCCGTCGTTCTCTGCTAACAGCTGTTGATGGGCGGGCAATGGGAGGAGTTAAAGTCTTCTCGTCGTAAGAGAACTTTTCGGGGCTTGCTTTGCTACGATCGGGCGACGAGCTGGTCGAGTTCTCGCTTGCGCGTTTCGCGGCCCTGGATTTCTTTCGTCTAAAGCACCCCATCCCGCTCCGTTCACCTTGCGTCGTTTTTGCCCTTCGTCTGAGAATTTCCCCTCCGATCACCAAGCCAACCAGCCCCCCCAGGATGAGAACGGAGACCATAATGCCAGCTACGATATTTCCGGGAACGTCACCGGGTTGATTTGCGCTTTGTGGCTGTGGCTGACTATTGATGTACGGAGCGTCCGTTGGCGCGGGGCCGAGCTGTTCCGAAAAGACTGGTGGTGCAGTGCCGGTAGGAAGTGAAGGTGGAGGTTGCGAAGGGCCGCCCGGGATGAATGATGGTTGCAAAGCGGTATCCGGAGCGCGGGGTTGGGTGTGTCCACGGCGCATTACTGATGACTGCGCTAGTGTATGGCGGGAGAAGCTGAGTATACGACGATGAAAGGAGCGAAGATGGTCGGATGACGAGTTCGAGGCAGGGACAGTTAGAGGAGAAGGTGCCGGCGCCATGTTGCAGTGGAGCGGAGCAGGTGTATTTTGTGTGTGTAAGAAACACGCGAGGCTCATATATAAATCAGCGGCTGACAATGGCTAGTTGAGCACTTGTCAGCCAGAGTTTGGTCAGAGGTGCGGCTGACAGCCAACTCACCGCCGGCTCCGCGTGCCCGCTCCCCCTGATGGCTGACGTTCGCCTTTGGAGCACTCTTCGCATGTCTTCCGAGTAACCAACTTACAGAGCAATTGGCAGTCAGGCGTCCTGTTGACGGGTTGATCTTGGTATTAAGTCGCTCGAAAGCAAATATTCGGATAGAACAATCGAACAAGTCATCACGATGGAGAGGCGTCAAGAAGATTGTCAATTCTAAACTTGAACATGCGTAATACATTTATCTTTGTTAGATCAACATTCCCCTGTAAAGATGATTCAGTACCGGAACTGTGAATGCAAACTCGTGACTTACGCAATGCCAGCAGTTTGCAGAGTCCTTGAGGGCGGAAAACGTGAGATCAGTTGGTGATGAAAGTATGTAGACTTACGAAATGAAACCACAAAGCATGGCCGAGCCAGCGAGTCTCGCAATCGTTTTTCCTTGTGACGGCGCAAGGGCGCTAAGTACACCAATCTGGATACCCAACGAACCTAAGTTGGCGAAACCACAAAGGGAGTACGAAACGATCGTGTATGCGCGGGGCGAGAGAGGGTTAGAACTTGCTTGAATAGCTTGGAGTTCTGAAGCAAGGTCAGCATGAGTATCAAAGATATCAAAGTGTCCTGAATTGGCGAATCACATACCAAGATAAGCAGCAAATTCATTCTCAATCAACTTGGTGGCAAGCAATTGGGAAACACGGAGGATCTCGGCATATGGGACACCTGGTTAGAGTTCCATAAATCAAGCACCAGATATATTGGCCGCGCGACTCACCGAGGAAGAAAACAACAGGATAGCCAATGTATCCCAGGATAAGTTGTAGCGTAAGGTGGTGAATCCCAAATCCGCGGCCAACCCAAGTTAAGACGCCGTTGATAGCTGAGATCAGAGATAGAATGATAAGCACATTCGTCCTGTGTACTGAGTCAGCCAGGCGTATGCTAAGATTAGACAAAACCTACAGAATTTGGCCTGCGACGGTCAATCCGAACAATCCACCCTTTGAAAATGCGTGAAGGGCATTCACAGGGGCATCCCCAGGCTTTTCTTCTCCGCGGTCGATGACCACACGTCCACGAGTGACTGGTTCATCCACTTCCGGAATACGCATTTTGCTGATAGCTATGGAAGCAGGGATACTCATGACAGAAGATGTCACTAGATTCTGTGGTGGGACACCAAGCGAAACATAGGCACTGAGGACAGCACCAGAAATGGTCGAGAAGCCTAAAAACCTTGATCAACGACCAAATACACCAATACGCTACCAATACATACCAGATGTCATGACAAGATGAATTTCAGAAGGAGTCATAATGTCCACGTAGGGTTTGACCAAGCAAGCGGACTCGCCCTGACCGACCCATGGCGATGCAGAGGCGACAACAGCCTCAGCACCAGATACGTTCATGAGATTGAAGAACAACCACGCGCTTGTTGCACAATGAGCGGGCGGTTGCCAGGGGAAATGGAACACACTTACAATCCTTTAAGGATCCATTGCATGACCCCGAGCTTTAGAGCAAACACTATTAGTAACTTTGGTATCCTAGATGGGCTAATCCCACGTACGTAGTAAAGCATTTGCACAGTTGCAATGAAAAATATGATGGCTGCAAGCTGCAATCAATTAGTTATGCGAAGAGTCATACGAATGTGGCCAACGCACAGTATTGACGAAGAACCAGTTCTTTGCAATGGTTTGAGCGTCAAAGAAAAACTGTGCACCAACGTACCCCTGCGTCAGGAAGTCGTACGCCAGAGACGCAATGTAGTGGAAAAGTGAGAAGCCGGCCCCGCTCTTCAGTACAAAGAGAGCGACGACCTGTTGGATAAAGAGCCCCACAATGACGGTGGGCCTTCACATTGTCAGGTGTGATTAAAGGAGCCAGAAAGCAAGTTCGTACCAGCAAATTGCAGACCGATTGGTGGAAAAAATGTAGAAACCGCACTGGAAGATGAACAAACCAAGCACTGAGATCGCTCTATGGCCATAGGTATCATCCTTGATCGGTTATCATCGGTCAGCATATGTTCGGTCTCGCTCTGACAACCTTACGCACTGCAGTGAGCGGGAAACCGAAAGCCGACCCGAAAACGATACCAAGGAGGGACAGCCAACCGATGGCGAGCCTCAACCTACGGGGAATACGGTACCAAGGCTCTTGAACAAAAGGAACCCATAAAGCTGACACAGGTCCTGTGACGAAAGAGTTTGGAATGAACCGGAAAGCGATTACACTGGATAAGTGCTCATTGATGAGTCTTTGAAATGCCGCAGCCTAAAATTGCACTTGCGTCAGGAAGAACCAGGCAAAGACCGTCTGTACGACCCTAGAGGACTTTTGAGTATGCACAACTCAGCTGGAACAACAAACTTACCATCTACCGCGCGTGGCGGGTAACACTGTGGCTGAGATCCACCAACCAAGGATCAACACAGATAGACCAATAAGAATGGCGACCCGCAGTTTCTTTTCAAGGTCAGTTCTCCCGGGAGCACCTTCTTCGTCGAGTCCATCGCGTGGAAGTGCCGGTTCGATGTCTGCCTTTTCTTTCATATCCGAGGTGCTTTCCGAAAGTTTTCTCTGGATCGCCTGGTGCCAGTTCCCGCCCGGAGTAGGAAGAGTGTCGGCCATGTCTCAGGGGGATGAGAGGGACTTTAGAATTGACGTCAAGCAGCAACATGGTATGGATTCGGTATTTGAGCGTGGCCAGCGGTTCGTCGGTTCCTTGCTAGGCACAAAGTTTTTATTTTCGTCCTCGTGATCGCTTGGAATGGGTGTGAGGTCAGCTCCCAAGCGATCGGATGCGCCCACTCATTCCCAAACGTCTCATGGGTGGGAGCTAAGTGCTGCCAGTTGATTCAGATGGATTTCACATCAGGTCTTCCAAAAAAACGATCCGCTCACCAGTGTACACCACTCCGAAAATTTCGTATCTAGCACAGAAGTACTATCGCTATACATCATCATGATCGGGTTAGCATGTGGTGCAATCGGTTCGGAGTCCCTAGTGATAATCCAAAAGAAAACCTGCAGTGCCCCCTGTGGGTACAGTAAGTCTTCACAGAAAATACCCACAACTTCGACTCGGCATCACCTCCAGACCTTATCTCAAGGAATTTACATCCGGATAAGGCAATCGGGCATGTGAATATGGCCACTGTGAGATTTCAGATTTCAAAGCATCGACACGAGGAAGCATAGGCTACACACGGTACATATACACGACAAGCAATTTTGGTCCAAGCAGAAGACAGCCTGTTATCTCACAATCCAGCGGGGACCTTCCTCATCCGACCGACTGAAACACCGCTCGCGACATCTAAACCTTCAATGTCTTGATTGACTTGCCGCTTGCAACTGCAAGCCATTCGCCTGGAGCAGTGGAGTGACCGGTGTTCATGGTCATCCCAGGAATTTGAGGGGACCACGCGAGGTTCGTCACCTCACTACTTGCAGAGTATGCCATGATAGGGTCAGTAACGATTCTCTTTTTAACGTCTGGCCGAGGCGAGTTGAGTCGCGAATTTGCGGTACGGGGCGAAGTAGCATTTTGTGTATACCCTGCAAGGTCCCACAACAATACTTGGCAATCGTCACCTATAACGTGTGTCAGTCAGATGTTTTAGGCACATACACTGATCTGCACATACTCGCAGTGGCAAGCAAAGGGCGGTCGGTAGTACTCCAACCCATTGCGTTCACCTGGCTACGGTGTCCCCGGAGCTCGATAACAGGTTGTCCCGGACTCCGCATATCCAGAATTTGTACATCCGTCCCATCCATGTGGAAGGTGGACATGTAGTTGGAATCTGCTGGATTGAATGCAATGCGGAGCAAAGGGGAGGTTGGGAGTCGTGTAGATCCTGTCGTAGGGGTAGCACCCTTTGGCGTGGGTGTCTCATAAAGAATGGTGGAGTGTTCAAGGCTGCGCAAGTCGAAGGCGCGTAGACTGCCATCAGCACCTACGGATACAAATATATCTGTCGACCCCGGAAGCCATGCTACATCGTAAACTTCCCTATCATGTGCGATGAGTTGTGTGATGGCGGTTGCAGTGTCGATATTCCAAACTGTGCATGTTGTGTCGATCGAGGATGTTACAACGAGACTGGGGGCCTTTTCGTTCCATGAAAAGCTCGTCAACGGCGCACCCGTGTTCTGGCTCTGAACTTTGGATTGCTACACAAAGATTAGCTCAAATCCTGGGCGTGGAGAATGTCAACATACTCCAGACAATGCTGTTTTCAGAGTCAAACGATGACCGCCGCCGCTCGGCTGTCTCCCGACGTACGCGGACGACGCAGGCGGTGCATCTCCATTGTATTCCCAAACTCTCAGAGCGTCGCTAGTAGTGGCGAGCAACTCAGCAGAGGGTGCCTTTCCTGTCCAAGGGAAACCTGCTGCACTCGCAGGTTGCCATTGCAAGCTGGTAGCGGGGTATCCGTGGTTGGCCTCGACGAGGGTAACAAAGTCAGGGTAGTCGGTGTAGTCGTCCTCCACAAGAACTCGCTCGTCCTGGAGGCCGACTATTGCGATCCGATTGCGATAATCTTCTGTGAAGGAGGCGATGCCGAGACGAAATGCTGAACGAGGGCGAGATTGGTGACCCGGCGCCGTCGATTTGCACCAGTCGATGGCATGAACAGGCCCTGACCAGTTTAGCTGTCAGACTGTGGACGCGGGGTCATAGCAATTGACTTACAGGGTGCTTCGTACTGAAGCAGTGTTGTCTGGGTCATAAGGGGGGATGGTGTTGGCCTTGTGCATGTGGCTCCAACTTATCAACCCAAATTGGTCAAGTATTTACTTGTGGTTGTTACTTGCCCTCACGCACTGCCAAGTTCCTTTCGCCTTCACAGAAACACTCACTCGAGGACGAATTTTAATGAGGATCAGACTGCATCATTGCTAGAGCGTAGCATATTTTACATTGAAGCAACTATGTACAAGAGAACATGTCGAAGTAGTCTTGCGGAGCAGTGCGGTAGGATACGAGCGTGGTGGTGTATTTGATAGTCGCGGGAGTAAAGAGCGCGTCGAATCGAGAAGTGCCGGAATGTTGGGGGGAGAAGCGAATGAGAAACCGGTATGTTGGCGTGGAAGGGGGGGAGACAGGAGTCGGAGAGTTGCATTGACGGGCACTGTCGAATTTTCGGATGCGGAAAGTCCAAGGGCAAAGCATGATAGTTACAATCAGTAAAATAAAGAGAGATAAGAAAACGGTTGGCGGAGGCTGTGTGAGCAAAGTGTAAGCTGTGATTTTGAGGTCAATCGGTGTCGACCATGGATATTGCGCCGCATTGTTCGCAGAAGCTCCACATCGTTCTGGAACCGTCCAATCCTGGAGAGCATGCGACGCGAAGTTTAGGTATCTGAGAGCAATGGGAACTAAAGGAACAGAGCATATACGAACAAACCAACATGCTGTCAAATCAAGCGTGAACTAACAGCTTGGATTTGCTTACCCGTGATGGCTGAATGTGCTAGCGGGTTGCATCAGACCGACGACTCTGGGCGATTCAGGGAGGTCGAGAGCAGGTTGCTGAGCAGCATATCTGGGGTAAAGAGCTACAGAGACAGTAAAGTGGACCATCAACTACTGACTGGCTGGAGCGGAGGTAAACTTACGAGAATTGTAGTCGATGGCGTCGGAAGAGCCAAATAGGTTGCTCGACGTGCTGCCAGTAGATACGAGACGAGTGTGATGGCTCTCAGGGAAAAATTGTTCCGAGTCAGAAGAGGAGGAATCAGACATAGCGACGTCATGGTCGGGCTCGTAGCCGGGGAATGGAACCAATTTCAACTGCTTAGCCGACTGAGTTTGGTCAATATGTGGCCGTTGTGCAGGATAATAAGAAAAGGGCTAACCTGAGGGAAGTCGTCAGCAGAATCAAGCTCGAGCTTGCGCTTCAAGGCCATGAATGAATAGGCGGGGGGGAGTATTAAGATCGGGGGAGTATAGCACTGACACCGAGTGGTCGCGGTCTTAAGAAAGGATCCTGAACCAACTTACCGCCTGAACTTATACAATATGGAGTTTGCAAGTATTTGGAGAGAGCCGCGGGCCTTGAAGCTCGGCGGAACTCCAAAATCCCTTTGCCGGGGCGCCGGAGATACCGTGAATGGAAATTCTTTCAGCTTGCCGCAACCTTCCGAGTGGCTCGAGCTTCCGGAAACACCGCGGAGGATGGAAATGCCGGCATTTTTTCGTGACACAAAGTATTCGTGACCAAGAAATTCCCACATTCATCGCTGAGTGGACCTGGACTGTCACGCCCCTTGCTGTCGTGGCATCCGACCAACCACCGCATAGACTTACAACTCTTCCCCCACCATGCCCTTCGACCCGTCAGATATAGCCTTCTTGAATCCACTTCTCAATTATCTCTCTGACCATCTGCCACCAGAGCTCTACTCGTTCATCACTGTGTTCCTCTCCCACTCCCTCACGCTGCTCACGACGCTCATATCACTCGTCTCTTCGCTGATTGCATCCAAACCTTGGGAATGGGACGCACAAACCATCATTCCACCCCTTCTCAGCATCCTGGCCGCATATCTCGCTCTCATTAGCCTGTATAGAACAACAAGCTGGATATTCAGGACCACGTTCTGGTTTATGAAGTGGGGGACTATCATCGCAGTCTTAGCAGCGGGGACAGGTTGGTACATGGGCAACCAGAACGTGGATGGTGGAGGGAGAGGTCTTGTGGCAAGCCTGGGTTCCATCATCCTTGGCGCTCTGAACGGAGTTGGTCGGGAAGGTGCTGCTGCTCACCCCCCAGATACAACATCTCGCAATCGGAGGCAAAATGCCAAACCTTGGGAGCCCTTCGCAAACCAATGGCAGTATCAAGAGAACAACCCGGCTCAAGACCGCGACGCCGACGCGGGTCAGATCATGTCCGACATCGTGACAGCGGCCAATCGTATCTTGGTCGAAGGCGGGTGGTGGGACACGGCGAAGAGTGTTTTTGCTCCAGGTGACACGGCAACTGGTCAGGAGGATCGTTCGAACAGACGAACGGGAAAGTCATCATCGTCAGCTAGATAACCAGAGTATTATACTTGATTCGTGTTATGACGAATGACGATCTTCAATGAAAGACTATATTGCTGAGCTAGGCTAAGCCCGTACATCTGTGAATGCGTGAACGTATTCCTTGTTGGTGCATCTATGCTTTTCCCTCCTCTACAGCTTGAGCTTGAGGATTTGCATAGCGATAACTTTAGGATAGTAAGAATGGTTTCGGTGGAAATTGAACAAATCCTTACTTGGCGATACGTGCCAGCTGGCCTAGGCCTGTCGCACCCACGAAAAAGTTGACCTTGAAATGCTGGTTACTAAAGAACGAAAGAGTATCCCGATAAACTCACTGCAGCAAGACTGTAATTGACCGGTGTGATAACAAGTGAGTATCGCACCCAAATGAATCCCGTCGCTGCCAAAGCTGGTACATAACAAATGAGTATATCAACCATGAGGAAAGTCACGCATATACCCACCGAAGTTCTGGGACACGCTCAGCTTCTCCGCAGGGCGACTCAAGTCCTTCACCCCCGCAGCAACCAAACACCACTTCATCAGCGGTGCCCAGAAGAACACAGTCTTAGGTCCTGTTACGCATCGGACACAGGTAGTTGTAGTCAAGATGGGAAAATTCATGATGGTCAGTATTCCGGAACACGGAGATCCAGTGTAACAAACCGGCTGGATGGTTCATGAACGAAGAGAATTTGGATGCTCCTGCTGATGCTGCTGCGCCCGACATGTCTAATGATTCAATGCCCTGGACGATGGAAAGGTTGTGCGGGGAATAATAGTCAGAGCAAGTTTGCAGCGAGCAAGCAGCGAGAGTCAGTAACACCTTGTGACATCCTATAACCATACACGGACATCAACGTGTTGGAAATTAATAATATATCGGGGTTTGAAATCTGAAACTGGCTCTACTATGTTACGATGATTACTATCATGGGGGGCGTAATGACAGGTGGGTATTGCAATGACAAACTCACTGATCCACAAATTCTACCTCACAAGTACTGTACATTTTATGGGAGGACTTGCGTTCAAAATATGCCTCCAATCCACTTTCCCGCAAGATTTTCCCAGCAACCGCTCAACTG
This sequence comes from Chalciporus piperatus, assembly GCA_038093975.1. Lineage (NCBI taxonomy): Eukaryota > Fungi > Basidiomycota > Agaricomycetes > Boletales > Boletaceae > Chalciporus > Chalciporus piperatus. The sequence goes on from JBBPTG010000030.1 coordinate 39,359, forward strand.
CATGTGTCGACCCGGACATGTAATCAAATCTACTGAGCCTCGCTCGTCGAGGGTTCGTAGACCGATCCAATCTTCCGTATACAATGGCTGAAGCTTCATCGGCACGATGGTCCTCTCCTGGGTATGTAGCCCAAGGCGCTCCTGGCCTGAGAAAGACGAAGGCGGGAACCCATTCTCCTCTGATGGAACTTCAGAGCCAAACCATGCGCTTTCTTTGGGAACCACGGTTTCATCCTCGGTAAACAGGACGAGGACCAGACGTTGTAGTGAAGCGAGATTATCTGCATAAGTTGTCTTTCTTGAAGATGGAAGGACAGCTTCGTTGTTGATGTCAGCGAGGAAGCTGCCTGACGCCATGTAATCTGGTAATTTGGCTGGATCCCTAAAGTATTGCGCCTGCGAATAATCCATAGTTGAATCATTAAGTCAATCGTCTGCACAGAAGCTCGTCAAACCTGCACTAAGTGATTCTGTGCCCACTCGCTGTATACCCCAGCCTTTGCAGCGCGGCGGGCAACCTGGCACAGGAGATCGAAGGGGCTGCATACAGGAAGGTCAGAGATACCCATGTGCTGGGAGCCGAAAGTAATCAGGTTGTAGACGGGTGGAGTGTTATTGCGTTCCACGTATGCGCGTAGGAATTGGCCACCCTGAGAGAATCCGATGGCATCGAACCCTTTGCTGAGCTCAGGAATCGAAGCGAGTTGCCCAGCGACCAGCGCGAGTTGTTCGTTAACATTCCCGTACTGCAGGGATTGTTGGGTCATTTTAGTCTCTATCTTGAATAGAGGTAAGACGTACGAATCCGGCACGTTGATCCGCCTTTGCCTCCTGGTCGATATAGACGGAGTGAGTGAAGATCCCTGGGTGCATCTGCTTCACTTCGGTCTCGAACTCGACCATTCCTGGTGATGCATACGTGTCGCCAAGGCCATGCCAGATGACAAGGGGTCGTATATTATTGATGGCAGCGGCGTAGACATGACGAGCAAGTGCCAGTCCTAAGATGACCAGCGAAAGCATAGTGAAGGGACGGTAGTAGTAGGTTACTGTCAAGGGGCCATGTCACCAAGTATGGATTACGTACTACATGTCGAGCATGGCAGTCCTCGACTCCTTGCACACCAGACTGAATATGCGTCATTGGGCAACTGAAATTATGTTGTCAGTGTATTGAAGCCTCACATTGCATGCATTGCACGTTCCTTCCTAAAGATTCAAATATTCAAGCTTGCAAACGCAAGCATGTTGAATCGTTTGGTAACTTATATCGGGTTGATTTCCAGAGCCGCCTTACTTACTTTGGTCTCTATTTTTCGCAGACTGTCGGCACTGCCGACACGTATTTAGGCGCCCCGAGCCTCGAGGTGTATTCTCCCTCACGCGCTCCCAAACGTTCCTTAAAACTCTGTTCACCCCCTCCAAGTCGCGATGCCTCCGCTCCTTCGTGCATTCTCGCGACGGGATGCGATCCTTCTCCTCGTCGGCGCTCTCACGATGCACTTTTTCACCTCCATGCTCCCCCTGACTTCTCACTCGCTCGTGATCACTACCTGGATGCACCGTGAGACTAACGACGAACCTCGCATCGAATTTCCTCTCCAAAACGACCAGGAGCTCCCTGAGTTACTCAGCCCGAGTGATGTCCCAGAAGAACCAAGCCACACCCCTGTCAAAAGCCCAGATGCCGACTTCCCAGGGAACATCGACGTTCCTCCCGCCGAAGGTTTCGAAGGCGAAGGGAAAAATGTTTCTGACAAGATCGCCGATCTTTCCAGACTAGCATCGTTACCGGAAACCACGATAGTGGAACATTTCCCCGGATGGACATTGTTCCGTGATGTCTACATGGCGAATGGAACTCTCTTGCTCCTGACATCCTCCCCGTCTAAATTCCCAGACATCAGGTATATGACGTCGACAGGTCTCCGCGCAGAGAACAACCCAGAGAACATCGCACTCCGTGAGCCTACTCCACAGAACATGGATATCGTGAGTCCAGAGGAAGCCGCGCACCGGTGGGGAAAGCATCCTGCTACTCGTAGAGTTTGGTCAGTTGAAGGCAATACGGTAAATTCTCCGCAAAGATGCTCGACCGTGAGTCGCCAGCTGACCATTGATTGCTTTGCAGATTCTGTTCAACGACCCGGACCAGTGTAAGCGTGCATCAGACTCAGACTCAGACTCGTACGAGCTGATCGTTCCAAGTCCTAGCACATTACTATCACTTTTGCGCCGAGCTTTTACTTGGGACTTGGTCATTCTGGACAGGCGCAGCGTATCCTAACTCTCCTCCACCCGTTCATCGTGCCATCTTCCCCCACTCACCGGCTGCAGGGTGGCGCGATAAGCCAGGTTTCAATAGCTACTTTCTCCGTGCTGCATTCCCATCTCTCACCGTCGAGGTCGATGCCGACTGGAATGACCGGGTAGTTGCCACGTCGGCTAGTATTGACTCGGGCATCCAACGTGCCTGGCATTTTCCTTACCTTATGCTCGCGGATAGGTCAGCAGCTTTCAGAGGCAAGTTGTGCGGTTCACGAAATCAACGCACGGCCAGCGAATCGGTCGATAACCTCATCGCTAATTCGAAGCTGAATGTGGATGGCTTGTGGTGGAGGTCGATCAGAAATGCCGTTTGGCGTTTCGCAGGAGTCCGGGAGGAAGGAAGCAGTTCTTTGGTAGACCATGGGGCGTTGGATGATGGTATCCTTGGCTCTGCATGGCCCCCGTATGAGGAGACGGAGAAAATCGTGATCACCTATATCTCCCGTCAGTCCTCGAGGCGTCACTTGATCCCCGAGAACCACGATGCCTTGGTAAAGGAGTTAGAAGCTGTCGTACGAAGGAAGAACACAGAGATAATGGATATACCTTCGGCCAAGGAGTGGGAGCTGAACGTGGTGGAGGCTGAGAAAATGACGAAGGACGAGCAAGTACGTCTCGTAGCACGCACGACTGTAAGTTCACCCCTCTATAAACCGTTTTGTAGTTAACATGAACGCATAGATCCTACTCGGCGTACATGGCAATGGCTTATCACATCTCATACTGATGCCACGTACTAATGTGTCCGCTGTCATCGAAATCTTCCACCCCAAGGGCTTTGCTCATGATTACGAGTGGACCACGCGCGCCCTAGGGATGAAACATTTTGGCGTTTGGAATGATACGTGAGTGGCTTCTTTCCTGGTGAGCGCTGCCAGTGACCCCCTTTTCAATAGCTATTTCGCAGAAGATATCCCACCCGTAAGTTACCCGGAAGGATTTCAAGGCGAGGGCATACCAGTCTATGCCCCCAACATCGCCAACATAATAGAAAAACGGATTGCGGGAGAGCTATAATATTGTTTACCTCCTCTTTGGAATATTCGCTTCGCGCTCGTCGATCTTTTCATTTGACTCATGGGTTATCTCACTTGGTGGAACAATTACAGAATGTACAGACTACAGACTACCTCAGCTCACACTCTGTCTGTACATCGGCTGCCCGCGTGAATTATTCTACGTATGCTCTGAACACCGTCAAATTGTCCTGGGCTTGGAAGGAGACAGCCACATTGGCTCCCACAAAAACAATGTTTCCTGTTTGCAAGGGTAAGGATTTGGTGTCGTTGTCCCACTTAAGAGATCCAGTCCCGTTGGTAGCGATGATAATCGAAGGTCCATTGATTGGTCGCTGAGACTCTGATCCACCCTGAGGCAGGTTTACCGCGAGTACAGTGAAGTCTTGGACGGGAGGGTTGAAAGTGATAGTAACTGAACCCGGCATAGTGGAGGGCTTGACCATGTGGTTTGACCAAGGGCCAGCTTTGTAGGTCAAACCAGCGAGGAGATTCGTTATGTCCTTTGGTTTGGGGGTAAGACCGGCTCGAATGACGTTATCTGAGTTGGCCATGCATTCCATGATATCTTGTCGCAATTGTCAGCGCTGAGTATGCGTGATTCTGTATCAGAACCATACCTCCCGAAACATAAGCATGTGGTTCTCCAGCGCCGAGGAAAATCGCTTGTCCAGCTTCCAACTTGACGTAGTTTAGCACGAAAACACAAAACACGCCGACGTCTCCGGGGTATTGCTTGTTCAGGGTAAGAACGAGGTCTTTAATTTCGCTCTGTTCGTGATCAGAGTTGTAGCGCGCCGTCAGCTGTGAAAGCTTGTCTTTGACGACACTGGGATCGGCTTGCATGAGGACAGAGAAGAGATTCTGCAGTTGCTCTCGTTGGCTGGGTCCCTCAGCGGAGAGGAAGCTTTCCGCGACTGCATCTGAGACTAGCGCACGAAATTCTGGTACGCTCCTGAGGTATGCCTTGATATCCGGGATGGGTAAGAATCCACAGAGACCCTCGAACTCGGTCAACGCAATTGCCATTTCAGGCTTATGGTTGTCATCTTGATTCAATTCGACTTGAGAAGATGGTGAGATCTCGAGTGGAAAGGACTCGCCTGTGTAAACCGTCGGCTGTTTTGCGTGCAGCTGCTCTGCGGTTTTCTTATCAGGGTGCGTTTGAATACTCAATGCCTTGTTTATTGACAGGACCTTGAAAAGGAAGGGAAGGTTTCCCTGAGAGGTGGGGAACTTGCTGGAGACCTGACTGCCGATAAGGTGTGGGTTCGCGCTCAAGATCTCAGGGAGACTGGAAGTGGAGCCGACTACGCCTGATGGCGATTTGACATGTGTGCCCATCCATAGCTACGATAAAGCGGTCAATAGCCTGCGCTAAATGAGCACGATGCAACATTGATGGGACTTGCCTCAGCATACGGGGCTGAATTGTCTAGAATGAAACCGGGGATATCTGCACCAGCGGCAAGTTGCGCCGCTTTGGAATGATTTCCGAGCTTTCCCCAGTCATACTTCTGCAACGTGGGGGCAATACGAAATACGGGTTCAATCGCACTCATCGTAGGGAGCGACGGAGGATGGTATTTGACTGAGAGTATTGGGAATGGTAGAGTTGAACCAAAATATGGACGGGACCAAACTCAAACCTTTTCCACGACAGCGATGATATCCAGTACCAGGTCGCGCTCAACATCACACATACCATGGTGCGAGTGCTCTCTCCCCAGATCATATCGGTGATACTCCGATGGTTTTCTGCTAGCATTTCCAATGGAGTCACGGTCGCGACACAGCATGCCACGTTGAACGTCGAACCTGACATGCCGACAGGCTGAGCATTTCCCATCACCCAAGATCAACACGTTCACTGAGGTTCACTGCCAATCTTGTACAAGTCTAGCGATGTTCGTGTCCCGTGGTCCCATCTGATGCGATTCTCCGCTCGAGAAATGAACACCTGCAGTCATTTTCATTACTCGGATAGCCTCGTTGAATCAGATAACGGTCGATATGAGATGATCTTTTCCTCATCAGCTCTTGGCGCTGTCAATCTGTCCGAAGGAGCCAGATCAGGGACTCATACTCGGATCGATTGCTGCGGCACCTTCCGTGAACGGTTGAGCCCCGGCCCCCACAACGCGGTCAGCAATCTTTGAACTGGCCCTTAATCGGACAAAAGGTTAGACCAATGACAATAGGCCTTTTGTCTGATCTTGAGGCCGGGTTTAAAGTTTGCCGACCGCATTGGCAAGCATCGCCTTGGTATGGAGTATATAAAGTGATCCGTATCCAGGCTTTCACCAGACTGCATCTTCTGAACAACTCTTGATCGTACGCGCAATCACACAATGACACCCAGATGGGAACCCTGTGAACAATACAACTATGGCGACATAGTCGTATTCGACGGTAATTAAGCATATCGTCTGTCCAGATTGTTCTAATCGTTCTGGACTAGATGTGGAGTACAAGGTCGTCCAACCCCACCGCTCGCAGGTTTGTCCGCTCGCCATCATTTCATCCCGTCCTCGCTCACAGGACACAGGGAGACTGGACTCCGCCATACACCCCCGCACTCTGGGCACGGATGCAAGGAGGTCACCACCACCGTAAGCACAGTGGCGAACACTTCAGAGAGGATAGCCACGGTGAGCAGCAGCAACGCCAGCAGTATGACCAGGCAGCCCCAGAAGAGGAGAAGGAGAAGCATTGGTACGATATGGATGATAAGCGCAAGAAGGAACTCGAGGTAGGATGAAGATATATCCTCTCGCTCACAGGTCTAATGCTCGATAGATCGGTGGCGGTGTGCTTGCGGGTGCCGCGGCGATCGGCGCAGGTTACTACGCCTACAAGTCACATGAAAACAAGGAGGAAACCGTACAGCAACACCAGCAGGGTGAAGCCACAGAGGAGAAGCACTGGTACGATATGGACGAGAAGCGCAAGAAGGAACTCGAGGTAGGACGAAGATATATCTTCTCGCTCAAAGGTCTAATGCTCGATAGATCGCTGGCGGTGTGCTCGCGACCGCGGCGGTCGGCGCGGGAGGTTACTACGCCTACAAGTCACATGAAAGCAAGAAGGAGGAGGAGGAGGAGGGAAGGGACTACAAATCTCCCGCTGAGCCTCCTAGCTACGGTCACCAACAGCAACGCCAGCAGGGTGAAGCCACAGAGGAGAAGCACTGGTACGATGTCGACGAGAAGCGCAAGAAGGAACTCGAGGTAGGATGAAGATATATCTTCTCGCTCAAAGGCCTAATGCTCGATAGATCGGTGGCGGTTTGCTTGTGGGTGCAGCGGCGATCGGCGCAGGTTACCTCGCCTACAAGTCACACGAAAACAAGAAGGAGGAGGTGGGAAGCGTCCGGTCTATCGTGTTGTTTGATCCCGCTCACTGAGCGTTTCACAGGAACGAGCTGATGCTTGGTCATCGGGCAACTGGATCAAAGAGTCCCAAGCTCGTACGCGACAGTGGCAGGCGAGGCAATCCAACGAGCCGGTTGCCTGGATCTGGAACGAGGGAAGATCTATTCCCCACGATGCCATCGAAGGTGGCGAAGAGAACGGACAGAGCCTTTACATCTGCCGTGCTTACCACGAGGTCAGTCGTTGTCCCATCATACATTTCATCGGCTGACACTCGTACCACTACGCAGGGTGGAATCTGTAGGTCCTATCTTGGTTTTCAGGGAGAGATCTTGACTCCTTTCGCCAGTGGTCGGAAAAGCTTCCAAGGTCTTCAAGGAGGGTGCTGTGATCGGATACAAGAAGGACGAAATCCAGGTACGTGTTGAACTACTTTGTCGATATATGCGTCATCACAACCCTGTTTACAGATTTCCAAATACGAGATCCTTGTCGGCGACTCTCGCGCTGTTAAATGGGTCCCTTGCTCTGGGCAGTTCAATCTCAATTCTCTTCATGCTAAACCTGTCGAGGGCGGAAGGGAACCAGATGGCGCCGATATCTACGTCGCCCAGGCTCCCTATAAGGGTGCTGTGCACCCAGGTAAAGCTAGTGAGATTTACGGAGATGGCTGCTTCATCCCTTACGACAACGACGAGAAGAAAGTCAAGGTGAGGAATCCGATCCACTCGGCGACGAATCTATCTCATCAATATACCTTAGCAATACGCCGTCTTGTGCTACGCCTGAAACAATTTTTACCATGTATCCATTGTAACAATAGTTCTGTACTGAGTGGATATCGATATCAATGCAATCCCAGTTATTCGTCGAGATGAAGAAACAAGCTCTCACATTGCTCTCGGACCTTAAACAATCCCTAGATTCGGCCAGCCAAACCCGTAAAAAAGCATGACAACATGAATATCTAGAGAGAAACATATCTAGAGAGAAACACTAAGTCTGAAGTTACACCGTCTATCAATACATATCTATATCTATGCAGGAAGCCTCATATCGAGCATAAAGTCATGAATGGAGACCGTACTCCTGTCGTTTTGCTCTGCGTGTCTAGTCCTTGCAGGTCGATGCCGCCGCCGCCGCCTGCTTTCTGTGCCGAAGGATAACTTGGGTAAGGGCGAACACGACAGTGCTCGCGAGAATAAAACACTGGGAGGAATAGCAAACGGTCAAGGACGAACTAGAAGAGATCTTTTAGGCGCTTACCCCGCAAAGCACGGCGGATTTCCACCAGTCATAGTTTGACGCCAAAAGCGCGCCTGCGAGAGGCGTTCCTACGTACGATCGACATTAAGACCTGGAGATATTAGCTTGCGGAGATCTCACCTATTAAGCCGCCCGCTCCTACATGCATGTTAAAGATAGATACGAGATGTCAAAATATTCGGCACACACCTGCGAGGGCAAGTGAAATCCCTATACGTGCCCTTTGAAGGAACATAAGCAACAATGACACGTGGTGCGCAAGATAGAAACGCACCCAAGCTGAGATAAATCATCGGTTAGGGATGCAATAAGGGGAGCAGAGAGAGCAACGTCTGATACACTTGTGAATCCTCGATGAATAGAAAAAGGACGATACACTGACAAACTCCCGAAAAGTATCCGAAGAATATACCAATGAGCGCGGCACCAGTGCGGGTAGCGAGGGTCATCATTGCAAATGTCACAATGCCACAGCCAAAAGTAGCACCGATGATCGTATACGGGATGCCGAGATAACCAGAGGTGAGGCCAGCAGTCGCACGGCCAATTGCGTTGGATCCGAAGAGGATGACAATCTAATGGGATGAATTGGCACACACCAGTGCATGATTAATGGGTGGGTCTTACAGTGTAGAAAGAGAACTCGTTGCCCAGTCCATGAATGGACGAGTCTAGCTGGATATAGAACATGGGGAAGAACGACCCGGCAGCGAAGAGGAAAAACCTATCGAAAATGAGTGCTGGTAAATGGTCGAATAATTCAACAACCAACCCAGCAGAAGCAACCAAGTACGCATAATCAGATGAGGATGTCCTCAATACTTCAGAATAGTCCACCACTGTCTTTGGAGGAGGCAACCTGGTGCGCATGAGTGAACAGCCGACCAGAAATAATACACTGGTGATCCCGGCAGTGATCTGAATACTGCGTGCAAAGCCAAGGCTCCCATTCAGAAGGTTGTTGAGCAAGATGGTGTACAAAACTGCCCCGATTGACGCCCCGCTGGTAACTACGGCCATTACAAAGGCACGCCTTCGTTGAAAGTGATGGGACACCACAGTCAGCGAAGGTACATAGCTCATACTCGTCGCCAACCCAAAACCAAGGCCCTGGCACAAAAAAATCTGAAAAGGTTCAGTTGTATCCAACAAAATATTATGACGAAGACTCACTTGGTAAAAGTGATTCTGTTGGGTCAAAGACAACATGAAGAGGCAAATTGATTGTAGTGTACAGCCACCAATTATCAACCAACGGCTTACACCCGCGTAAGTCCAGATAATACCAAGGAAGTTGGGACCTACAAATATCCTCGATCATAAAGCGGTCCAAAGATCAGCCCTCCGGACAAGATCAAGCAGGCATTTGTGCTTCCTATCCAGCTATACAAAGGGCTGTCAACGACAACCGCGTGGTTCTAGAATGACCTTACGAAATAGTCGAGGATGAGACATTGGTCAGGTAATGCCGAGAGTAGAAGTCTACACAACATGATCAATTGAAGCTGTTGGAGAGGGGCATGGAATCGCACCTTGAAATACGCCGAAAGCATTCGTGAATCTAGACATTCGGTGAGTAGCTATGCTGTTGCAGACTAGAATTCCTACCCAAAACCACCGAGTTGGATGAGAAAACTTTGGATAATGCATGATCAGACGTCGTCATATGCATTGAGCACGGAGACTTACGCGCCGAGTACAGTAGCCCACGCAGTCAGACCACCCTCTGGAAAGTCCACGTCGTTGTCTGCTGGCGGAGACTCGTCGGAATTGCGCAGAGTTATTGGTTTCTGGTCAAAACAACGACTGGATGGTTGGCTTCTGATGGGGTAAGATGGGAGTGGAGGAGTGTCGATGGAGGTCATTTGGGTGAGGCACTGGTTACTACAGACGCACGCGCTGTATAAATGGAACCCGAACGGTGTAGGAATTATTCCGGTCCGCAGGCGCCATGAGGACCTTTAGCCAAGCTGCAAGGGTCCCCATCGACCGAGTAATGAATGACCCTGATGTTCCCAAGGACTTTAAATGGGGACCATCAACTTGACAGCGGATGATAGTCACGCGGTAGGCTGTGATTGACCTGTGAATGACGGTGTGAGTGGTTCAGAACGTATTGGTTAGTGCATAACCAGTATAGCTATACTGTATAGCGATGGAAGCGCGTTATGTACGAGTGTTGTACAAGTGTTGTTCGAGTGTGCAAGTCTTCCATTCCAGTTCAGGAAAACAAAAACCATTCAGGTTGGCCTCGAGGCTTGCCCTCGCACGTCCGAGTCGTGGCCAGCTCGCCACCGCGCACGGCGATTTCAACCATGGATACCCCTTCTTCGGCCACGCTGCTCAAGCCACGTCTTAGATTGCTAAGGCCCAATCCAAGTACACGCTTGCCTGACACGGTCTCGGATGCAACACCCCAGGCCGGTCCTTCTTCGGGTCGTATGTTTTTCCCGAACACACCTGACGATGAGGACGAGCAACCCACGCCTCGGATGCAAACCAGACCAATCTTATCCTTCAATGGTGACTTGTCCTCAAGAAACGGTAACACCACCGTCGCTCCTGCAGAAACTCCAGCTGCACGCCTACGAGCTCTTCTCGCGCGTGAACCGCGTTCACCACGGGACACACCAACAGCGCCTCCTCCAGCACCGCCATCTGAAGCGGAATCCATCGCTGGGCCCTCGCGCTTCGGCTCCAGCACCTCTAGTGTCGCTCGCGAGAGTTTGAGGGACATCTTTTCACGTGCATTGAGGGAACCAGGGGAAACACCACAGAAAAGCCGCCCACGAAGAAATAGTTTCGATGGCAGTTCAATGGAAATTACCCCTGTAATCGATAGGGACAGAGGCAAACGCAGAGCCGCGCGACAAAGTTTGAGCGACGAGGAGGCTGACAAGCCAAGTACGTGTTTATTCCATCTCGCACTCGTACACTCTGGAACCTAGTGCACCAGAATATTACAGGGAATCCAATCCTTCATTTCGATCATCTCCAGCAGCCACTTTTGATACACTTCGTGCGCGGCTCGTGTCTTCCCAATCACAACTTGTGGATCAAAACGTCTTGGAGCCCCCATATGATAGTACGTTGCCAATTTCTTCATGACGCTGGACCATTTGCTCAGCCAATTTTAGACTCATCGCTCATAGCGTCTACACGTCAGGCTGCGCCCAGTCACAACCAACCCATCGACCCCCCTGCTGCCGCCACCGACACAACCCAGCCGTCTTTTCAGATGTCGTCCCAGTTTGCATCCCAATCTAGTAAGTCTGAGAACAAAGATGGTGGTTTCGTTTGCTTGATTTGGGCATAGACCTACTGGACCAGGATTCAGAAATGCAACGAGCCATTGGTGATGCTATTAATTCCGAGAGTGAAGGTATTGTTTTCCTCTGAAGTTTAGCATTCTCTTATCCTAATTTATTCAAACAACGTAGTCTCGGCCTCGGCCGCGAACCACATACATCCACCCACGATTTCATCGAACTCACGTCTAGCCCCATCGCTTAGAGGAAGTAATCATGATCCAACAACAGAAGCTAGACGCTCGGCCCGCAGAATCAGTTGTAAGTTGGAAATTCTACATACGAAAGAACTTGGCCGTTCATTACCCGTTGACCGCTAGCTTCATTTGTGAGTTCTTCGACAGATGGGAAGATTAGTAAGAGACCTACAGCTTTCTGGGGCACGTCACACTAACAGGATTGCTTCAGGCAAGGACCATCACCCTCACGAACAAGGGCGTAACCACTTACGCGAACGCGAATGGAATCGCCCAAGGACGCAGTCCAGACCCGACACCCCAGAGGTACATCACCAGCCATCCCAGGAATTCCATCGTCGACTTTCTCAGGAATTCCGCTCACCATCACACACGAAATCCTTGTCACACGAGTCGGCGCTGTCCCGTAGTAACTCCCCAAAACCTTCGCATGGACGCCTGGAAAGACGAGGAAGTATCTCCTCTTTGCGGAGCTTTGACGATGATCAAGGCTCCAGGCCCAGCTCGATGAGTTCTCAGGCGGACTGTCAGTTTTTCTCCTCGTGCATCGTTTATCATACCTTATGTATCTTGACAGATCGAGATCGGATTGCGGAGCTTGACTACGAAAGACATTACGAGCGAGAACGAGAATGGAACAAACGGCACCCCCCGTCCCGACCATCGTCCAGCTTGAGTACTAGCTCGGACCGTTCCTTTTCGCACTCACATTCCCATCCACCTCGATCACCATCTACGACACCTTACCTTGCACCGACCCTTGCATCTCTTCAGCGAAAAGCTTCACATGCATCCCTCCGTTCTGACTCACCTTCGTCCTTGGCTAGTAGTCACGAATCCCTAAAGGAACGGGAACAAGAGGGGAAGAAAGAAATAACACATGAGCGAGAACGAAATTGGAACTCAGCACACCCGAAATGGTCGACTTCCAGATCTCCGGAAACCTCTCGCCTCAGCGAAAGCTCAGGGAAAGATAAAAATTTCCTTCGTTCCTCCTCAAGTCTACCGCAACTAGGAAGCTCCAATGGACACCAGGACGCCTCTCGTGGATCAACCGGGCCCTTGCAAAAGGCGGACACCACTTCCTCCTCTTATTCTAAGACGCCGATGCAACAACACTCATCCAAGGATCGTTCAAATGCACGTTTGGCTGAAAGTGCTATCGTCGCTACCCAGCCTGTGCCTTCGACTACTCCCAGCCCACGGGCAACACAGGGTACCTTTTCTAGGTTTGGTTGGAACTTTCCCCGCAGTCCTCTCCCTCCTCTCGAGCTCGATAATCATGTAGACCAGCCTAGAAATGGGGCATCACCAAGCCAGATACCTGTGCGTACTGGGATGAAGAGCTTTTCAAGTGTCGGTCACGCCGCTAGTGATATGAGTCTTACGCACGTCGTAGGAGACGAAATGTCATCTCAACCGGATGATCAGGCTGAATCCAGTGAACTTCCTGATCACAGACAAATAGCTGTCGAAATGCCACGCAGCCAGGAAGACATGATACTAGGTTCGTCCTATTTTATCCCCTTGTCATTTTAATTTAATGGTGGAACTTAGCGAGCGACGAGGAGTCCATCGTTGACCTTCCACCTCAGTCCACCACACCAAAGGCTGAGCCTCCCAAGATTTTCCTTCGTGAGGGTGACACAGACGCTGAAACCGAATTCTTGTCGTCGTCTCCATCTCAGGGTTCCGCCCAGTTGTCGCCAGCAACTCCAATCCCTAAGAAGGTGTCCCTTGAGAGTGTAATTGCTGCATCAAACTCTGAAACCCTAGATTTCCCGCCGGAGGTGCCTCCCATGACCTCCACTCCTCCGGGCACCCCTCCTGCGTTACCCGTTCCTGATGCATCGCCATCGTTTTCCCTGATCACTCCTCCGCGTCAAACATCGTTTGCGAGCTCTATCCTGGATTTCCGAACGCCTTCGCCTCCACACGATCTTCCAGACCTCCCTGCTCCACCATCCTCGTCGGACGACGATGCGTTTGGGGCCGATGGTACACCACTGAAGGTCAAACGTTCCGACCTTACCTCAAACTCAACATTTTCAAAGACACCGAAACCACCCGGTGCTTGGGCTGCGACTCCATTACCCCCCGTGGTTCGTAGGTCGTTTTCCCCGACTCCTTCTTTCTCTTTGGAGTCGACGCCTCCGGCATTTACCTCAACCCCATTACACCGCGCCAATTCCCACCCAGGCATCCACTCTGACAACGAGACTTCGATTGAGGCCGGTGCATACAATGGACTCGTCACCCCGGTTGCAACATTGTCACGAGCTCGAGCCAAGTCGCTTCCTCCACGCACGCCTGCGCCTCCCGGAGCATGGTTGGCAACCCCAAATCAGCCTGCACTTCTAAGCAACGGCCCAGATCAATCTCAGTTTGGGTCGATTGGCAGGAAGAAGGGGTTATTAAAGGTTCGTTTTGATGTAGCAGAGTCGGAGGCTTCTGCGACTGAAGGGCATCCAAATTCACCTTTGTCTGCTATCCGATTGACGAATCCTGAGTTGCCATCGTCGCGTGCTCCGGAAGTCAAGAATCATAGCGATAAGGTTGAAGTGTCCGTGAATGGATCTGCTGTACCACCTAGATCCACTACCCCTGATCGTCCCACAACGCCAATCTCAAGCGGATTGTCTCCACGGACCGTTCGGAAATCTCCTTCAGTTCGCCTGGTGGATGCCTATGGCCGGACAAGGGATGGTGACGAAGGGGACGCGGAATCAACGGTGCACCATGCGGATACAGGAAGGGATATGACCATGCCGTCGCCTACTCCTCAACGCAGTCTTGTGCGAGTCGTGGACGCAATGGGAAGGGAAGTTGATGATACTCTCCAGATCCCCGATGGATTGGGAGGCGTCGCAGATAGATCGCTTGAGGGGGATTCTTCCCTCATTTCGGAGGATACTCCGGCTGGCCACGCTGAAGTTCTCTCCCGTATGAGGAACACACTCAAAGACTTGGCTCAAAGCCTGAGTGATGTAGATAGGTTGGTTTTTTTTTATCTGTCAGCTGGGAGGTACCAATAATTGCTTCATTGGTCAACAGATCCATAGATATCCATCTCGACTCTAGCCACATCGAGGAGCTGGAGGAAGTCTCGAAGGCAGCTCGGTCTGTGCGAAACCAGCTCGCTCAAAATCTTCACATCGAGACAGCAAAGGAACAAGATCTGAGTCGCACTCCCAGATTACCTACGTCGACTACTGGGCTTCTGGTAAGAACACCGCGGATCCAAGGTTTCTGCGATACTCACCCTATACACAGCCGGTCGCTGCCGTGGGCAAACCTTGGAACAAAACCATCATTTACTTGGGCATTATCGCTCACCTCATCCTCATTTTTGCAATGTGGGGGTAAGACAATCTTTGTTTACGCGCAGTCTCGTTCTAAAATGAATTTCTCGTTAGATATGCCCACGTGGAAGCTCATCGCCTCTTCTACACGACATACTACGACCCCTTATACCCTGAGTTTACCCCAGTTTTTGGAAATTCGTGCTTCACAGGCACTTTGTCTAATTCACGATCATGGACGATGCTTGATTCATACGAAACAATTCGACGAGAAGGATGGTGGTCAGTTGGGAGAGCACTGATTCGCGCGCTGAGACATGTTGGGGATCAAGTTTGGGAGCAGTGGGGGGAGCACGTATATTTCGAAAGGCCAACTTGATTACTAGCCAGATTACTTATTGGATGTTATTCTAGTACAATACTTGATTTTACGCTCTTCAGGCAGGCTCGAACATTGAGGCGAACCTAATCTAGAGTTAGGGTTACATGTAACTCGGACCATTTGATGGTGTACCGAAGGGTGTGTACCTAGAACGTTTTCAATGCCACCCATGTAGGTCGGACACGATATTGCATCCCTTCAGCTATCTGACTCGCATTCTAGACGGGACAAGTTCACCATCCATTCGAAGGCGGTGGTCTGTCAAGATGTGGACCTGAAAGGCGACATAACCATCGGACCAGGCTCCGTCATTCACCCCAAAGCCACTATCTTTGCTCTCGGAGGCCCAATTGTCATTGGCGCTGGTTGCATCATCGAAGAGGCTGCCATCGTCGTCAACCGTAGAAAAGAGGTGATGCGCATAGGAGACAATAACTTGTTCGAGATTGGTTGCCGTGGGTCTCGTCTGATCTCACTCAAGTCGTCGTTTCCAGCTGACCCTTTTGTCGATGTGCGATACTTACTAGGCGTCGAATCACCTTCAATAGGAAATAACAACACTATCTCTACTCGAGCGCGTGTGCACCATACGGTACGGATATCCAACTATTGTGCGATCGGTGCAGGGTGCCTCGTGGTACCGACCGAGGACGAGACTTTGGAGGAGTACACTTCTGTGTATGGTCCCGCTGCGGAAAGACGCATTTGGAGCGGCAGAGGGAAGGTTCAGGAGGCTGATTTGCGTCTCAAACATGCAGATTATCTCCGGGAGATGCTACCCAAGTTTAATCGACTACGTCGCGGCGATGGGGCATGATATCGTCAACATTTGTGCGAGGCCCCGCCTGGAGAACTACCTCATTTTTGTCTTTGCTTCGGTCCCTGTCACATCCTGTGGTATATTTTATTTGATTGGGTGACACATTGAGAGAGACATAGCACAACATTGCATACAAGAGTGGCAGACTAAAGGAACCATCAACATTATGAACAGAGAGGCCATCACTCCGCAAGCTTGTCGTAGAATGGTGAGAACATACGCTCTGCATGAGGCATAGTATGGGACTTCCGCATCATCTTGAGATATGCTTCCTTGACTTCACTCGATTGACAATGCTCCATAAGGGCAAGGAGCTGGACGTGTTGAACTTCTGGGTATCTGTCCACAATGTCGTTCTGAATACCAAGCCCACGAAATGAAAGGGATCACCAACTTGGATGTGAACTCAGAGAATGCCTCTTCTACAACGTTTGTCTCGGTCAAGCTTTCCCGGATGGCTTCAAGGGCTGCGGCTTTGAGTACTTTGTTGCCAAGCTAGATGCATACGTTTTCAGTCCTGCGCGTCATTAAACCCACGCAACGAATATACTTACAATGTCAGCAAGTCGATACATGGATTTTGGGGAACATGCCGGGGGCTCATCTTGGAGTTGTTCCAACTGCTGCTTTGGAACACCAAGTGACCTCAGCTCGCCAAATCTGACGCGGCCGGTATAGCAGTACCGCAGGAATGCATGCCACCTATATCCCCATTAAGTACCACCCTTCACAGCTTTCAAGCTGCACTCACGTTTTATGCGCTGCGAACTTGATCGAGATATAATCGGGTGCGGCCGTGGGCGGCCGTGACCGCTGTGCCTCTGAAATCAGATTGTAATCGACCGACTCCACATCGGCAGCTGGGTGTAATTGAGAGACCACGGAAAAACTGATAAAAGTCACCACAGACCTTCAGTTGACTCGATGACAAACACTGAACTACTAAACCTTTTTGTTTCATCTCTTGAGTGTCCACCTGCCCAAGAGAAGGTCCGTAAGTGCATGCGCACCGTAATGAAATGAGCAATACTCGCCTTCAGAACTAGCACTATCACTCCCCTCACCGGGCGGGGAAGGCAGAGTGGAAGAGACCGCGTCTTCATCCTCGTAATCGCTATCGAGGTCGTACTCGTATTCGGGCGGACACACAATCTCACAGTTAGATTTTCCCGTGGTATCGCCACGACCACCTGCGGAGGAAAGGGCATTTTTCCATTCCTCTCCGAGTTTCGCTTCAGCTTCGTCAGCAAGACAATTGCGTGAGATTATTCATGTATATACCTGAAGGAATATCGATTTGCCGTTCCAGGATGGAGAGGGGCGCATAGACTGGGATAGGTTTGTCGGCAAGCCCGAGAGGGCGACGTGTACCAAAGGTCACGAATGTCACATCGAAGACATTTCCCGTCGCGAGCGAACGACATAGGATATCGTCGTTACTCTGGCTTTTGGTCTCTGGCTGGGGCCTCGCATAACGGAGGTGATCTGAGCTGGCCTTGAAGAGCCCGTCGGCAAACGGACACTCAGTGATGGTCACTATTAGCCTGAATTCGTACGGAATTCCCAAGGAGAGATCCTTGGATTGCAACGGGATTGCCTCCGAGCGAGTGTTGGCTAAGGCATTCGTCAGAGTGCCAAGTCGTGGCAAGATGGTTTCCGTCCGTTGGCATTGCGGGCAGGGACTTGAGCTACGTTCAGGAAATTGTGTGTAACACAGATCACATCCTGAATTGTAGTGAAGCCAAAGTTCGGCGGTCATGGATGCATTCTCCCAAGGGATAGTGTTATCGTGACCATGAAAAGCCCAGTTTGATGGCCTCCACCGATTGACTTTTTGAAGTCGATGCCGGCCTAATTTATAGGACCTCGTCGGGACCGTCTGTTGGGTCAATGTGACAGCAAAGGTCCACCCAAAATTGATAATTGGGAGTTCCAGAATGACATTCGTTTGATCAGGAAAACTTTTCAGGGAAGGCATGCTGAAGGAGGCCTGGATTGATGTTGGCATCCACTGCTCCTTCAATTTTTTCAGTTGCATTGTGCTAGAGCAAGAGCGTGATGTTGAGGGGAGGTAACTGTGGGAGGCAAGTACGTGAAGAGAAAGAGGAAGGCGACCGGGTAATGGGGGTTTAAATCCTACCTCATGGCATTATCGAAGCTCACTGGCCATTGCGCCCATGTCCCAAAGGAACCATATTCCTGGAGCGAGAGGCGTAAGTGGGTGCACCATCAAAGATCTATGGCAAGCATCACGCAAAGTTCCGAGGATAAAGAGGTCCCACATGTACAGGATGTACGCGCGGCAAGGTGATCGCTACGATGGAATCGTGCACCACATATTTATGTATATCCAGAGCTGTCAGGGCTTTTATAACCTTTGCTCTTTGCAAACTTCGAATTCTTCCGTCATGAAGTATTTCAGTTGAGCAACACCCTGAGGAGATCACAGGTTGGGTACATCCTGGTACATCTGCCATGACCTGCCTGGAACTCGCCAGTGCAATTGTTCGCGCCAGCGGTTGATGCACTGGCAGACACCCACCTGAATGAGATGGTAGATTACTCGCGCCGCGAATGAGACGACTCCCAAACCTTAATGACTGGAAGGAGTTCGTTTGCCTTCCTAGTGGAGGGTGCACCGGTGAACAACTGTCTTCATCGCGACTCTTGGGTCTGCCTAGGGGGAGACTAGTTTGCCTTGGGACGAGTGACACGTTCTGGAGAGTACTTGTTGTCTTCACCTTGGTCAAGGTTGTATCATGATAGTACTATGTGTAGTTGTTGGTGTGGTCATCAAAATATCAAGTGGTCATCGTGACTGTGCGTGCTAGGACCTTGATACTTAGGGCCCGTTCGGCAGCCCTCGTTTTGCGTCCGTTTCGTTTCGTTTTGCTCCGTTTTGAGTTCCCACCATTTTTTGGCGCTGTGACGCTTGTGTGACGCCTACCAATAATGGAAAAACAGTATGACATCTGAGTGCGAAATTTCTCAACGGCGTGCAGCGCCAACCACACCAATAGCCCTAACCCTAATCCTAACTTGATATTCCTAAACCTCACCCTACTTTCAATACCCACTAAACCTCATCCTATCCTTAGGTAGTTGGTTTGAGTTGATTGTTTTATTTTATACATCATTTGGCTGGAGAAATGTGTAAGCATATTGATGAAATGGGATGGTCATAGCTTGTCGGAGTTCAAAGTCATAGTATATATATATTATTTTAAAAGAGTTCATTGAATACCACAGCATCAGAATCTTCTGAATATAATATAATAAATTGCCTGGACTTGTTAGACACACCTTGTTGGGTCTCGTTTACCATCTTATTCGCCACCATACTGTCAGGTTGGGGTTTAGGGGTTATTTGGGGTCAATCACATCTACTATACATTAGAGTTAGGGTTAGGGTTATTGGGAAGCACTGGTTCGGCGCTGCGCGGCGCTGGGGTTATTTTGAACTCAGACGTCGTTCCATATATGGCAGGCGTGACAATGTTCAAACAGGTGGGAACTCAAAACGGAGCAAAACGAAACGAAACGGACGCAAAACGAGGACTGCCGAACGGGCCCTTATCTCGAGAAATTTACAAGCTGTGCACCCCGGTTCCCCGAACGAACCCCATTTACACATTTACATGCTGTGCCCCCCGCACAGCATGTAAATTTCTTCGATTAATCCAACTTACGAGTACGATGATGGCAGGTCCTCACCAAATGGATTCACGACCATCACTACTCGCTGCAGTGCACGCTATACTCACTGTCCCACCAACGCCTGATGAGCGTGCCCATCCATTCAGCAACTCGTACTCAACAGCTCTGACACGACTAAACTCCATCCTGAACACGACCACCCAACTCAACCATGCACTAGCCCAATTGAACGCTATCCCGCCCTCGGATCAGACATCCAAGCTTGTTAGTCTCATGAAACAACACACTGCTATGTCTACATCCGTCGCACTATCACGCGCTAGCACCATCTCGCTCTCTGCAGCACAACGTGCCGTCTTCCCTGACTATTACCCACCATCTCCCCTCCGGCTTGAAGAATGGGGTCGTGCAGTGGGCATGGAAGCCTTCATCGATACCGCAACATCCGCCGCTACGACAGTTGTTATGGCGGGGAAAGTCCTCGTCCTCGACATTGACATCGATGGCGGAGTGGTTGTCAAGACCTCTTTTGCTGTTGGGAATAATGTTACTAACGGCACATCTGCAGCTCCAGAACTGGATGCGTTTCTCGCAAGGGACATAGCTAGATGGGTGGATGCATCGAAGCGCGCATCACTGGCTGCACCGCACTCTCAGACGGCGGAAGATCCATCAGTAGAGGCTGCCAACCTTGGTCATGTTATACAAGATCACCTCCGCTACCTCATGATGCTCGATTCGTTGGCGTCTACCGAGGGAGAACGTGGCATTCGCTGGTTCATGGAGTCCATGACCGCATACCGGCACTTTCTTGATGACCAAAAGTTGACTGGGTGTGTTAACTTGTCGTTCAGGAGAGCCTCTTGACGCTGATTGACTGACTCAGCACCAAATCTCAGCCTCTTGATAAATTCCTAGCCAGAAATCCACTTCCCTTGCTATATCTCGATACACCATCCCTATTATTCCTCGTGTGGCTTTCTCCACTATCATATCTCCGCCTTCTCCGGTCCTCGCCAGCCGAAAAGACTCAAACAAGTAGCCCCCCCGTTGATATTCCCACCTCGCATCTTACCTCAGTTCTTTCGAGGGATCACAGTGGCGCAACTATCGCTCGGCTGAAACTCGTCCCTTCGTCTGAAGGCGTCGAAGGATCCTCGCAAGCTGACTTTCCAAATGACCACGTATTCCCCGACGTTCCCTCACACACATGGGTCCTCGAATTTAACCGCCCACCAAGCTCAGGGAGTCACCCAACGAATTGCGGTATAGTCGTCTCACAAAGTCGCATGCAGGCGATACAAGCCGTCATAAGCTCAGGCTTGTCTTCTGATGTCCTCATGGGGATGGGTGCACCCGGCGGTTCTTCCGCAAGTACTGGGTTAGGCAATTTAGGACCATTTAGTCCCGTCGGTCCGGTGACAGGAATCAACATGGGTAACCTTGGATTCAATGGATTTATCATGGGCCCACATGCCCAGTTGATCGATAGTGGCGGCGGCGCAGGCAGCTGGGTTGATCTCTTGGTGAGTACGATATGGGTTATCTTTCCCTGATTTTGATATACGTGCAAATGCGGGATTAGGAGGAATGGCTCAATGAGGCCCGGAAGAGGTTTGGAGGCTCAGATCCCACAGCCTGGCCTACAAACCGCGTCCGGACCTCATTCAGACCCTGCTGAAGTCCTTCCACTGATTGTCTCGAGTTTGCTTTTCTGCAGACCCTCGTTCTTGTGAGGGGTGTAGGAGATAGTTCTACATTTTTGTTTTGTTTTTGTTTTCGGTCCTCGTGGGGCACCCTGCTGACGTTCGATCCCCATAAGTTAAAACGATGGGTTACCTTCGGAGTATTACAAGGCAACCTACGTAAGTGTCTCAAGCTGTCTCGGAAACGAATGTCTGAGCGTAACTCTACCAGACATCACCAAGTCAGGCGCATCCACCGCTCAACGTGCGTCTCACGACACCGCAAGAACCGGGATTTTTATTGCAAGAGGTCCCCGTGAAACGCGCCAGCGAGGTGTTGCGTATTCTAGATGTAGGTTGTTCCGAGTGCGATCGCATCATCCGGAAAACTTACGAGCCCCGTTCCTAGGTCGTAAGAGAACAATGCTGGCTGAACGAGCTGTTGGGTATGCTTCAATGGCAACCAGAGAGCACCAACTCTTTACAAAGCGATCGGACGTCATCGTCAGCGCAGTCGCCCTCTGTTCCCGAATCGGATGAACCAGTCTCGGACGAACTGCTCGCCTCCGTTCTCGCAGGAACGGTCACGCCACGTTCGATCCCCGTGACGGTCTACCTTCCTTCTACGATGTTGCCCCCTCCGACGTCCTGCTACTCATCAGGGCCAAGGGATGTGGGAATACTGCCACTGGGGTCAAGATCGCGGATCGCAGGGAGAGCAATTCTTGGTCCGACGAGGAGGCTGACACGCAGAAGAGTGTCATTCGGGCTACCAAGGGCTTCTGTGGTTGTGATGGACCTGGCGCAACCCCTGCCGTCAGCACTCCGGACGGAGCTTGCGGAAAGTCTGTTACAACCTCGTCTCCTGCGGCTGTAAATAGCGCTGAGTCGTCATACAAGCCTCGTGGTTCTTCTCCAGATACACCTTCCCTGATGAACCCTAACTCCGTCCTTGCGGTCTCTGCCAGCACGCCACGCCATGTATGCGCGAATACGATCCGTGTTCCTCTAGCAGATCTTACGAAGATACACGCTGAGCGACAAACCGCGGCGCGCAAAGACTGGGACGCTTCTATCGGCGGAGCGGCTGTGCTTCTTGGACTTGGAACGACGGATGAAGAAGATGAGCTCGCCCATACAGAGGGGTTAATCGCCTTCGCTCAGCTTGGGCTATCGTCGAACAAGGACGAGAGGAAGGAGTTCGATAAATTGGTAAGAGAGGGGATACCCCTTGTTTATCAGTCGAAATTGTGGATGGAGTGTAGTGGGGGGGTGGAGATGAGGGAGCCGGGTTTGTTTGGGGATTTGTTGGCTCAGGTGGATACCCATGAGTTGGTGACGCATGAGATCGAGAAGGACGTTCGGAGGACGATGCCTTTGAACATTTTCTTTGGTGGAGACGGTGCTGGGGTGCATAAGCTTCGGAGGGTTTTGACAGCGTACAGCCGGTAGGGATGCTCGCTGCTCGTCCGTCGCCTGCTCATTTATATGATATAGCCGCAATCCTGCTGTTGGATACTGTCAAGGCATGAACCTGGTCACGTCGACGTTGCTCTTGGTGCACGCACGCGGACGAAGAAGAGGCCTTCTGGGTACTTTTGGCCATAATTGGGCGCATCCTGCCCGAAGACTTCTTCTCACCATCCCTTCTTCCCTCGCGTGCATGTCCACTTGTGTTGTTGGACTATGTACAGGAGTTCCTTTCCAAACTGCACACTCACCTGACCGATCTCGGCGTCGACCTTGCTGCAATTTGCTTCTCTTGGTTTTTATCCCTATTCACGGACTGCCTTCCCATAGAGGTGCGTTTTCTGGAATGAGCAAACGCTGTATGCGGATCTCCGACCAAACGTTTCACAGACGCTCCTCAGAGTATGGGATGCCTTCCTCGTGGATGGATTGGATGTCCTCTTCCGCATTACGCTTTGGTATTCTGCGCAGCAACGAGCAAGAATTGTTGCAATGCGAATCGATCTCTGCGGTCTACGTCGCGTTGGAAAACTTGCCGACGCGGATGTGGCAGCCTGATAAGCTCTTGCAGGTGACGTCCTCCGACTTCATGCATGCCGATCGTTGCTGATACGAGTTTACTTTTGCTTTGCCAGCTCGAACTGGAACTTCGGACATCGATCACGCATGGTGAGTCAGTGAAACATCGGGAACTTCATGTTGCTACCTTGCAGGGACTCGTGTCTCACACTTTGTTGACATTTCCGCATCCTCTCTCCCTCATGTGTGGTCGTCTGTCCCACATCACCGTTTTCGTTGTTCAGTAGTAAGTATAACGATAGAGGTAAGATTAAACTGCATCCGCTTCCATTATCATCGCAATAGATAACATTCTACGCGTTGAGTTTAGGGTTAGGGTTACTTATTTAGGGGCTTCTTGCTCATACCAAGCTTGCACGCCGGTGAGACCGGTGAGGACTCAGTTAGTAGCCACCATGACCAAACGGTCTCCCTCTGTGCCGCCAGGACCAGCTGGTACCAAACGTACCCATTTAGAGGCTTCCCTGCCAGTGGCAGATAAATACCAGGAAGCGAACAGGCTCATAGAGTCCTCGGTCGAGAGGCTCTTACCCAGCAGGATGTCGCCCAGTGCTTCCAAGCTGGCCGCGATACTACAACTGATTTGTTCCAATGCCCCACCCGACGCACACATAAAGAAGGTTCCGAACGCTGGCGAGTGTAAGGAGCTGATGAACAACCCTGATTTTGTAGACACTTTGAAAAGTGCCATCAAACAGCAGCGCTATGAAGACGTCATGGCCTTGCGTAGGCAGCTCAATTTTTGTTATTTCCCCACTTACGATCGTTTCTCTGTCAGCCATTCTTCGACAAGAGATTCACAACACTTTAGGTGGAGAACCGGCGTCTGGTGCCAGTACTGGTGTTCAACCAGGGAGCACTGGTGGTGAGTAATGTCCGTCCCTGATAATGCGTCTTGTCTCTGATGACTTCCATCCCATTTTCGTGGTTGATCATGATGTACGCAGCTGGTAAATCATTTCATGTCTTTGTGCCCGGACTGTACTGATTGAGCTTCCGTCACAAGCCGCGTCCTTGGCCTGGCGTCGTAAATACCTTGGAGATTGCCACGAGATCATGCTACGGAATATCAATTCGATGAACCGCCGCGCGGATTATGCTAGTTCTGTCGCGCTTATCCAGAGCTCCGGCGCTGGAAAGTCTCGAATGGTCGACGAGCAGGCTAACTTGGTTTTCACAATCCCGTTCAATCTTCGTGATCCGGTAGAGCGTGCTTGTGAGTCCCGTGCATATCGCCTCGGATTGCGATGCCAATTGCTGACTTGATTGTCAGCCATGCCGGATCCGCCAGAAGATACAGAAGTGACCAGGTACCTCTGCAACACGTCCGAGGTCAAGAACGCGCACCAAGGCGAGGCTCGTGTTGCTTTGTTTTTTGGACACCTATTTTCAAACGTCACCCGTGAAGTGAAGGAAGCCTTCTTCAAGTTGCCAGCGAGGGGGCTGTCTCCAGGTGACCTTGCGCGCCGCTGGAGGACACATCTGTTACAGAACAACAAGCGATCTCACCTATACGCGAGAGTCGTACAGGAATGCCGGAAGGATGAGGTCAGTATATTGGATAGTTGCTTGTCGTTTGCGATCTCACCCTAACAATGTTTACCCCCCAGGCCCATCTCAACGACAGTGATTTTAGCTCGATCTTGAGCAACTCGGGAACACAGTGCGCAGTGTTGCTTGACACCTTGGGCAAAATATGCAACTTCCCGAACTCCGATAACGTCAGAGTTATGCTATACTTCGACGAGGCATACGAACTTCGCCACACCATTCCAGGCGATAAGCAGGGAAAGACATTGTATGATGTCGTGTGGTCCAGTTTGAGCCACTTCCAAATCCATCCTGTCTTCACTATCTTTTTGTCAACCCAAACATCACTGAACCTGCTGGCTCCATCCGCCAAAATGGCTCGATCAGCTCGGCAGAAAATTACGAAAGTGCTTCAGGGTCCGATCACGGAAACACCATTCGACTGCCACCCGGCTTTCCCACTACAACCTGGGGAGTTCAAATTGAAAGACCTTGGGGAGCTACATTTCCTGGCATGCTTTGGGAGGCCACTGTATGATTTCTTCTTCACTAGGATTCATTTCTGCTAATCTTGGTGTACAGATTTTGGACCTTGATCGAAGCTGCCAAGGGAAATGAAGATATCATCAATGATGTGATGAAACTAGCACGCATCAAGCTCATCCACGACAATGACATCCACCAGTCGAAACACACCCATATGGGAATGCTCGCAACTTTAGATGTCTTGATTACAATCGACTACGAGCCAAGGCGGGACTCCGCATGCGAAGCCGAAATGGAGATGGTTGCGAGTCACATGAGGATTGCTTTCTCCATTCCAGATCATTGCCTCTATATCCGCTCTGGATATCCATCCGAGCCATTCCTTGCGGAGGCTGCCTCACGTCAAATGTACCATTACCTGCAACACGGCAGCTCAGAGAACAGGATGATCTCGCTCCTCAGGCAGAATCTCGATCATGGGCTGATTGACCCTGGTCAGAAGGGTGAGGTAGTCATGCGTGTCCTTCTCCGGAAGGCATACATGGATGCCATTGTCGCCGAGCAAGCAACCAAAAGTTCCCATGCTCCCGAGCCGAACTTCAGCACAGGTTGTAGCTTTCTCCAGTTTTTGAAATCTCTGTTTTCCAACACCTTCCATACCTTGATCCTGAAGTCCAACCCGGACAACAGGGTTGAGTCTCACTCTTCAACTCTTGAAGACACCTTCAAACATGCCATCGTCCGGTTCACACATTTCGTCAAAGCGGTTGACGACTCTATCGTTGAATCAAGTGCCATGATGTCTGGCTTTTTGAGGGGTGTGGCATTCATATGCCACAACCACCAGAAAGACATTGATATCATCATTCCCATCCTACTCGGCAAAGACCACAAACTAGAAGAATCGTCAATGTCTGCACTTTTCATTCAAGTCAAGCGAAGAAAACAGGCAGGCAGTGTCAATGCCTACATCATTGACCAGAAGATGCTCGGCTTCTTCCCGGAAGATGCTTCTACGACGCAGCGAGATAACCCACGGCCTTACGCCACGCTTCTCGCCGAGCTAGGCGTTCACGCTCCTCCCAGCGGATTCAAGGCTGTGAACGCTGGCCGTAGCGACACGCGCACTTCCCCTCGCCATCCAGAGTCCGCGACAGAGCACGCTAGGTTCAGCATCCGAGCTTATGGGTGCACCGATACGACATGGAAGGTCATCGGCGCTGGCGAGCGTGATGAGTACAAGCACGTCTTGGGAACCGATGAAGTTTTTCGCGACCATCCGAGGCAAGACCAAGCTTCTCAGCAGCATGTTCGCCACATGCTGCCATTCTGGTATCGAGATGTAGCATGGGACGCAGTCCCCGCGGAGCAAGCTCCCAAGAAGAAGAAGAAGTCACAGAAGCGGAGAGCAGCTGCGAAGAAGCAGCAATCTAAGACGCAGCTCCAAGGCTAGTCATGGTTTTGAGGTGGATAGTGGCACAGAGAGTCCCTTAGCTCCGAGTGTACCTATAGCAATGTTAATGAACAGCCGGCGCTATGTTACAAGGTTGATTTGTGTGAAAAAACAGTCCCTACAAATCCGAGTTTATTCAAGTCCAACCCATCCCCGAAGGAGGACGTTTACACGAAGCATGGATGTACATGCCAACCCACCTACACATAACCGAGATGAATTCATGACCGCAAAACGCTCAGATAGGGCTCCAACGCACTCAACAAATCAATGTACTAGGGTCTTTGGTCAGCAGCATCGCCGCAAAGCAAAACTCAATCGCAACGCAGTCGTGGCGCTACAAGCGGCAACGGTGGAGAGCACACCGACTGTGCCGTCTAGATCCCAACCTACCAGCACGAACGAGACCACGCAGGCGCTGGTGGTTGATGAGTCTGCAGATGCCGGTCCGTCTACAAGCACGCAGGTCGATTCGTGGTGCACCGGCGGACGTACGCCCTCCCTCTTCTAAACGGAAGCTTCAAGTTCGCCGTAGCGCAGGCGATAGCGATGGGACTAAACGAGCTCGCATGACCACCTCCAGCGGGGCAGGAGGCAGCGCACCGAAGACTTATGAACCTCCTGCAACGCGTCTGTCCGATCTCGGCGGGGTGGACGCCTGCGTAGAGAAGATGCTAGAACTCGTCGCAATGCCACTATGTCATCCAGAGATCTACTTGCACGCTGGGATTCAGCCGCCTCGCGGTGTCCTGTTGCATGGTCCGCCAGGGTCCGGTAAGACCCTCTTGGCGAATGCTATCGCTGGCGTGAGTCAGGATTGTTTATGGTGTCGTATTGACGGTGGTTGCTCACTCCCTTCTTTCCGACTTGGCGTATTTAGGAACTTGATGTACCTTTCATCAATATATCGGCACCGTCAATCGTCTCTGGGATGTCAGGTGAGTCGGAGAAGACACTACGAGATGCTTTCGAGGAGGCAAAGGTTGGTGCAATCACGGTCCCACTTCTTACTCGTCGCGGCTCACATTCCATCGCCTCAGCGGGTGGCACCGTGCCTTTTGTTTATTGACGAAATTGACGCGATCACACCAAAACGAGAGAGTGCACAGAGGGAGATGGAAAGGCGGATTGTGGCTCAGTTCCTGACTTGCATGGACGGTTGGTTTCATTCGATATCATGCGTACAGCTCAAGATTCTCCGGACATGTCTTGGGAGAAGACAGAAAACAAGCCCGTCATTGTTACCGGTGCTACAAATCGTCCCGACTCCCTTGATGCTGCACTACGTCGCGCAGGCCGCTTCGATCATGAGATTAGCATGGGTGTGCCAGACGAGGACGCCCGAACTAAGTCTGTTGTCTGGTATTCTTCCAGATTGCTTGCTTACCTCCTTATGTGCAGAATTCTTCGTGTGCTCTGTGCCAAACTTCGACTTGAGGGCGATTTTGATTATGTTGCCCTCGCAAAAGCGACACCCGGTTATGTGGGTGCAGATCTGTCCGCTCTGGCAGGGGTGTCATCGCTGTCAAACGAATATTTAAAGAGCTTTCCGATGGAACATTAGTGTTGCCAGATGCGCCCCAGGCGATGCCCGATGGTAGCGATACCTCAATGATTGTCGATTCGACTCCACATTCGCCCACAGTAGAAGCCCCTCCACCGTCATATCCACATACTCTTCGCATCACTAATTATCCAGCTCTCCTCGAGTTCAATTGCACACTTCTTGAACGCACATCCGTCCCCACTGACAGAATCACAACTTGCGCTCCTCTGCATCACCTCCGCCGATTTTCGCGCAGCACTCTCAGAGGTCCAGCCTTCTTCCAAGCGGGAAGGGTTTGCGACCATTCCAGACGTCCCATGGACCGATGTCGTCGCCCTTCACGGCATACGGGAAGAGCTGCAGATGGTGATCGTTCAGCCTATACGACGGCCTGAGCTATTCAGTGCTGTAGGCATCGAGGCTGCTTGTGGAGTGTTGCTCTGGGGTCCACCTGGGTGTGGTAAGACATTGCTCGCGAAAGCAGTGGCGAACGAGTCGAGGGCAAATTTCATTAGCGTGAAAGGACCAGAGCTGTTGAATAAGGTCAGTTTCGTCTCAATCATGAACATATTCTTTACTCACGAGTTGAGGTTGTGTAGTATGTTGGGGAGAGCGAGAGAGTGGTCAGACAGGTGTTCTCTCGTGCGCGTGCCTCATCTCCATGTGTCGTTTTCTTCGACGAGCTGGACGCATTGGTACCGCAGCGTGACGATAGTTTGGTACGTGTAGTTCTCATTCTCATGGCCCTACGTGAGTTTATGTCACGTTCTGATTACCTTCGCACATCCAGTCGGACTCGTCTGCTCGAGTCGTAAACACCTTGCTCACAGAGCTAGACGGACTCGACTCGCGAAAGTCTGTCTATGTCATTGGCGCCACAAACCGTCCAGACATGATCGACCCTGCCATGGTTCGTCCAGGGCGGCTAGACAAGCTCCTCTATGTCGACCACCCAAGCGCTTCGGAGCGCAGCGAGATTCTCCGTACACTCCTACGGCGAGTTCCTTTCCAAGATGACGCAGTGGCGACAAAGGCAGATACGCTAGTGCGGGAGCGACGCGGGATACAGTGGCGCGGATCTGGCTGCGATAGTTCGCGAGGCGGGTGTCGTTGCTCTCAGGCGGGTGCTCGGGTCGCTTGAGGCAATGGAAGCCTCGTCCGCTGAAGGGGGACCTCGATGTGAGCCACACCTAGGAGCCAGAAAGCCACGTACCTTTCCGAGGCATAGACCACCTACACAACCTCTTCAATCCGACCCCCATCATCCCCATTCACCCTCACAGGCAAACCTGCAAACTTGGACCTCAGCGCCTCGTACTTTTTCCTCTGCGTTACCGCCACGCTCGGACCAATCTTGTCCACCGCCTTCGCAAAGTCCTCCGACAACACCATCACCCTCGGGCTCGACCTAGGTCGGGTCCGAGTCAATGTTACAGCAAAGGACCACCCAAGATTGAGAAATGGGAGTTCCAGAATGACATTCTCCTGATCCAGGGAAGGCATGCTGAAGGAGGCCTGGATGGATGTTGGCGTCCACTGCTCTTTCAATTTTTTCATTTGCATTGTGCTAGAGCAAGAGCGTGATGTTGAGGGGAGGTAACTGCGGGAGGCAAGTACGTGAAGAGAAAGAGGAAGGCGACCGGGTAAGGGGGGTTTAAATCCTACCTCATGGCATTATCGAAGCTCACTGGCCATTGCGCCCATGTCCCAAAGGAACCATATTCCTGGAGCGAGAGGGTGCACCATCAAGGATCTATGACAAGCATCACGCAAAGTTCCGCGGATAAGGAGGTCCCACATGTACAGGATGTACGCGCGGCAAGGTGATCGCTACGATGGAATCGTGCACCACATATTTATGTATATCCAGAGCTGTCAGGGCTTTTATAACCCTTGCTCTTGGCAAACTTCGAATTCTTCCGTCACGAAGTGCTTCAGTTGAGCAACACCCTGAGGGAATCAGGTTTGGATTAACCAGGTTGGGTACATACATCCGCCATGACCTGCCTGGAACTCGCCAATGGAATTATCCTTGCGCCAGCGGTTATGCACTGGCAGACACCTCCACTACCCTGAATGAGATGGTAGATTAGTACTCGCGCCACGAATGAGACGACTTCCAAACCTTAATGACTGGAAGGAGTTCGTTTGCCCTCCTGGTGAACTCTTGGGTTTGCCTAGGGCAGACTAGTCTGCCTTGGGTCTTCACCTTGGTCAAGGTTGTATCATGATAGTATGTGTAGTTGTCGGTGACTCGGTATGGTCATCAAAATATCAAGTGGACTGTGCGCGCTAGCAGGTCCTCCTCAGCCCCTCACCAAATGGATTCACGACCATCACTGCTCGCTGCAGTGCACGCTATACTCACTGTCCCACCAACGCCTGATGAACGTGCCCATCCATTCAGCAACTCGTACTCAGCAGCTCTGACACGACTAAACTCCATCCTGAACACGACCACCCAACTCAACCATGCGCTAGCCCAATTGAACGCTATCCCGCCCTCGGATCAGACATCCAAGCTTGTTAGCCTCATGAAACAACACACTGCTATGTCCACATCCGTCGCACTATCACGCGCTAGCACCATCTCGCTCTCTGCAGCACGACGTGCCGTCTTCCCCGACTCTTCATCACCATCTCCCCTCCGGCTTGAAGAGTGGGGTCGTGCAGTGGGCATGGAAGCCTTCATCGATACCGCAACATCCGCCGCTACGACAGTTGTTATGGCGGGGAAAGTCCTCGTCCTCGACATTGATATCGATGGCGGAGTGGTTGTCAAGACCTCTTTTGCTGTTGGGAATAATGTTACTAACGGCACATCTGCAGCTCCAGAACTGGATGCGTTTCTCGCAAGGGACATAGCTAGATGGGTGGATGCATCGAAGCGCGCATCACTGGCTGCACCGCACTCTCAGACGGCGGAAGATCCATCAGTAGAGGCTGCCAACCTTGGTCATGTTATACAAGATCACCTCCGCTACCTCATGATGCTCGATTCGTTGGCGTCTACCGAGGGAGAACGTGGCATTCGCTGGTTCATGGAGTCCATGACCGCATACCGGCACTTTCTTGATGACCAAAAGTTGACTGAGTGTGTTAACTTGTCGTTCAGGAGAGCCTCTTGACGCTGATTGACTGACTCAGCACCAAATCTCAGCCTCTTGATAAATTCCTAGCCAAAAATCCACTTCCCTTGCTATATCTCGATACACCATCCCTATTATTCCTCGTGTGGCTTTCTCCACTATCATATCTCCGCCTTCTCCGGTCCTCGCCAGCCGAAAAGACTCAAACAAGTAGCCCCCCCGTTGATATTCCCACCTCGCATCTTACCTCAGTTCTTTCGAGGGACCACAGTGGCGCAACTATCGCTCGGCTGAAACTCGTCCCTTCGTCTGAAAGCGTCGAAGGATCCTCGCAAGCTGACTTTCCAAATGACCACGTATTCCCCGACGTTCCCTCACACACATGGGTCCTCGAATTTAACCGCCCACCAAGCTCAGGGAGTCACCCAACGAATTGCGGTATAGTCGTCTCACAAAGTCGCATGCAGGCGATACAAGCCGTCATAAGCTCAGGCTTGTCTTCTGATGTCCTCATGGGGATGGGTGCACCCGGCGGTTCTTCCGCAAGTACTGGGTTAGGCAATTTAGGACCATTTAGTCCCGTCGGTCCGGTGACAGGAATCAACATGGGTAACCTTGGATTCAATGGATTTATCATGGGCCCACATGCCCAGTTGATCGATAGTGGCGGCGGCGCAGGCAGCTGGGTTGATCTCTTGGTGAGTACGATTTGGGTTATCTTTCCCTGATTTTGATATACGTGCAAATGCGGGATTAGGAGGAATGGCTCAATGAGGCCCGGAAGAGGTTTGGAGGCTCAGATCCCACAGCCTGCAAACCGCTTCCGGACCTCATTCAGACCCTGCTGAAGTCCTTTTTGTTTTGTTTTTGTTTTCAGTCCTCATGGGGCACCCTGCTGACGTTCGTCCCCATAAGTTAAACGATGGGTTACCTTCGGAGTATTACAAGGCAACCTACGTAAGTGTCTCAGGCTGTCCCGGAAACGAATGTCTGAGCGTAACTTTATCAGACATCACCAAGTCAGGCGCATCCACCGCTCAACGTGCGTCTCACGGCACCGCAAGAACCGGGATTTTTATTGCAAGAGGTCCCCGTGAAACGCGCCAGCGAGGTGTTGCGTATTCTAGATGTAGGTTGTTCCGAGTGCGATCGCATCATCCGGAAAACTTACGAGCCCGATTCCCAGGTCGTAAGAGAACAATGCTGGTTGAACGAGCTGTTGGGTATGCTTCAATGGCAACCAGAGAGCACCAACTCTCTACAAAGCGATCGGACTTCCTCGTCAACGCAGCCGGCCCCGACCTCTTTTCCCGAATCGGATGAACCAGTCTCGGACGAACTGCTCGCCTCCGTTCTCGCAGGAACGGTCACGCCACGTTCAATCCCCGTGACGGTCTACCTTCCTTCTATGACGTTGCCCCCTCTCGCACCCACCAACACATCGACGTCCCACTTTGGACTCGAAGGACTCGGTGTCGGGTCGCATACGCTCTCTGGTTCTAGTACCGGCGGCAGTCTTTTCGGATCGACTGATATAGAGATGGACATGGAGATCCCAGGGCTGAGTATGAGCATCAATTCTGGCATCGACATCACGATGGCAGGTATGGGTATCGAACTGACGAGTTCGCCCATACCATCTCGGCCCCCGCCCATGATCGTCCTCTCGAGTCCGGCGAGAGCTCCTGCGATGGGTATGGTCGAGCTACGTGTGTCGTTTGAAGAGCTTGACAACAAAAACGGAAGTACAAATTCTGATTGTAACGTGAAGGTGGAGTCTTCGGGCGGGGCAGATACTCGCGGTATGGATGAGGTTGTCAGGCGTGGAGGTATTTGGGGCTTGCCAGGAAGAGTATGGGCCAATGCGGGATCCAAGTAGTACAGAAAACAAGGTACGAGACAGAGTGCAAGGACATCGGAGTACAATAAAAGTACAAGAGCTTCATAGCGAGTAACAGTGGACAACAGCACGATAACGCCACGTCGGGAAAGAATACGAATTGAGGCAGGAGCAGTCAGTTTTGATAGAGGAGCTCAGCCAGTGCAATGAGAACCATTTCGGCCCACGGCTTCTCCCCTGATGTCACAGCTTTCATCTGGAGCTTGAGTGCCGCTATAACTTCAGGGTCTTTGCGAAGTTCGGAAACCTTTGCCAGCTCATACACACTGACCTTGGAGTGCCTGTGAGATGGATACCGTCAACAGGTGTAACTTGAACGAGGCGTAAAGCCATGATGTCAGGCTCGGACTTACTGAGCTGTGAACCAAGAGAATACTTCTTCGATGATATTATCCTTCGATATGCCTTCTCTGATCGCCCGGAAAGCAAGTTCTTGCAATCTCTCGTCTGCAAGCTGTCATCACGCATGCGGGGTTAGAGCATGCGAATCAGGAGCTTGCGAACATCCTGCTTACCATGACTGCAAGTCGATACATCGACTTTGGCGAACAGCTGGGTGGCCGACTTAGGTCGGTATGACGCCGAGGGGAATTGCTTCGGGCCGACTTCAAAGGTAAAAAGGATACTTGACCAGTGTAGCGAAAATAGACGTATGAAACCCATCTAGAAGGCAAGTTGTTAATTTCGTGAAATATGCTGATGACGAATATGCTGACGTTCTATATGCGATACCTTTGACAAGGATCATGCGACAGTTACTGGCAGAATACGCAGGGGGCTCTGCTGACGTTCCACCCGTGAAGTCGCATGGAATGCCTCCCGCCGACGTGCTCGCGTCTAACACCACCAATTGAAATCTTGGTGCACCATGAAGCAAAGAAAGGTACATACTCGAGGTCGAGTTTGAGGATTTCCCAGCTGATGGTGAAAATCCGCCCGGAAATGACTTCCATCCAACTCGGAGTGCGTTTAAGTGGGTATCTTCATCGTCCAAATCATCCTGTTCTTCCTCGTCGTCGAGATCACTGTCCTGTTCGTATTCATATGCGTGAAGAACAGCCTCGTCGTTGATATGACTATCTCCAGTCATATTGACTAAAAACGAGGGCGCCAACCCCGAAGCTTGCTTCACTCCTGTAATGACGTGAATTCGAGATATGATACGGTCAGCGTACGATACCATACCTGAAGTAGACTTGGGCAGCACCATCCCGATACTATCGTTGTTGGCATACACCACGCGTGGTTTGCCAGCCGTATTCCCGGGGCGTTTGGCAGAGAACACGTAGAATCTGGTATCCACAAAATCACCACTCGCCATAGACTGTCGTAACGCCAACGCCGTCAAAGCCAACGGGTCCGTCACAAGATCGGGGAATCTGGCCTTCGTACACAGCGTGAGCGAGACATAGGGATGTAAAGCGAGATGAGACGGGGACCACGACCCAAGAAGCGCGGGTTGGCCATGTCCAAAGTCCGTGATCGTCGTCACTCTCTCTGTAGTCCTCTGCGCATTTTTGTCGGCGCTTGCCTTGAGACAGACGGTCACAGAGGCTTCGTCTTTCTCTGTGTGGGATTGGTTGTGATCGAGGTATAAGCGGACTTTGGCAAACCACTCGTGAGGGTTGTATGAGATCCCGAAACGCCAACCTAGGCCAAAGGTTTCGCTCCAGACGATGGAGGGATCGCTGGATGAACAGGCGGATGGGCGCCCGTCTTTGATGTCGATGCGGATTAGGGAGGTGATGGAGTCTGATAGCTTCTCCATTTTCCCCTAAGTCTAGAAGGGTGTGTCGACTTGAAGATGGCTCGGGTTAGATGAGATGCTCGGATGCTAGCAACGGTGCTCACTGCTAGCAGAACAGAGCAGCTCAGCAACGAGGACGCAAATCAAGTTCACGTTGTGAGGGAGGAATGAGCTGGCTCTACAGCATTTATCAGCACCCAGACCTTCTTCTTCGGGAACTTCCATCTTTGATTCGCAGGCTCTCTTTACTTCAGACCATGACATTGATACGTGCCAGTGATGAAAAAAGACTCGCCTGGTCAAGTCATAATCAAAGACTCGTGTGGGATGAAGAAAGATTCGTCTACCCGCCTCTACGAGTTGCGATCACATTTGGCAACTTTCGAGGACCACAAGCTTTTTGGCTTGCCCCGCGCTGCGCATACAGGTACCATTTGCGTTCGAGTTGGGTGCCGCATCCATGACTATCCCTCGATCACCGTATCTCCCCAGCAGTCGTTGTCGTTCCTTGAACGGAGTCAAGCCTAACATTTCCGCCGAAATCTTGCTCGAAACACGGCGTAACCCTCACTGCCAGATGCCAATCTATTATCTACTATGTCACCACGACAGCTCGGCATATGCATATACATATGACCCTCGACGGTCTAGTTCATCGCCATCGCCGTTCCGACGTCTCGGACTCAAGCTGGCCATATTCTGTCACTCATCAGTCAGTGTGTGTCATTGCAGGGTCACTCAGGTTCAGGACTTTCTATCAGATGATACGCCAAGAAACGGCAAGCAGGGCAACCTCAAGGGATGGCTGCTCCACAGGGCAATCAATCAATGTCTTTTCGACGAAATAAGTAACCGCCGCGATCAGCAAAGCTCCATTGGCACCATTGAATGCTATAGTGCGCCCGAACCTACCCGGACTCTCAATAAATTGATTTGGGGGCAATTGGGACCATTGGGTGGGGTTGCACACATGGCCCCTGCCCTCCCATGCCCCACGATGATCTTAATGGTCTGCATCCCAGACGAACAATAGTCTCCCCTAGGCAGACCCAAGAGTCGGATGAAGACAGTCGTTCACCCTTCACTAATGAATGAATGACCATTCAACGTTGTCAACAGCTAGCCACATATGAGAACAGCAACAGCTTCGGTTTGTGGTGCAATATTGGATGTTTTGCACTGCTTCTAGCTTCTTCTAGACAACAAACATCCACGTAGAACGATGATTCGGATGAATCTGGCTGGTCACAATGTTCATTCCGGCGAATTGGTTCAATTGACGCCTGTTGCAGTCGGAATGCCTGGGGCTGTCAGGCTCGCAGGTGGTGCCAACGATCGATCGAAGTCGAGCATGTTCACCCACCTGCAGGTGCAATCTACCCCGCCAGGATCGCAAAGTCGACAACAACGCGCACGGGAGAACTTGCCTGCCCGAAGCGACCTAGTATAGCAGACATCAACATTGTTGGTAAAGCATGCTCCAAGTCTCCAGCTCTCAAGACGCATCCGTGCAAGATTGCCTTCCGCTCCACCACAAGGCCGACAAGTGGCCTGAAGTGGCCCCCAACCTGTCAGAATGTTATCAGTCGACAGTGACTTGCGGAAGTCTTGCGGATGAGTCAGTTGTCAGTTGACGGATCGGAAGGCTAAGTACAGGTTTGGGAGCGGAGGCCGTGAGGTGACAGAGCGGATCATGTTTCACAAATCAGGGCGCTCCTGCGTCGGAGAAGGCTGTGGGACGTGCACAAGATAATGAAGTCGCGCATGATGAATGTATTAGTTATATGGGCCGATCATCCTGTCGGTCTTGTCTGAGATTACATGCATGTTGATTTGATAGTGGGTGCGCCACCATGCTACATACATACGAAGCTAAGGACCCGAGCACGTGGAAGAGGTCGAGACAAGGAGATACAGCCTCTTGAATAACCGGTTGTGAGAGTGACCGGATAGCGGTGAAGAGCTGTCCTGGTATTGACTGCGCGCCATGAGAAAGAAGCGAAGGATGGCCCCACGAAGACGTGAACTTGTTACTGAGTGAGTGAAAAAGAATGAATGAAGCGTGAGACGCTTGGAGCCTCGTGTTCGGGCAAAGATAGAATGACGAGTTTAATCGGAAATGGGCGTAGTAGCTGGTCCAGAATGGCTACGAGGAAAAAAGATTATTGATTTGAAAATCTGACGTGGGCTTCGACAGGCAAGACTGATACGACGACACGGTGCTTGTCTGCTTGGGGGGGATGCGCAGCCCCTAAAGAGAAGGGAGAATGCTTGTCAGGAACAAGGTAAGCCAAGGAAGTCGTTAACAAGGGTGTACAGTCGACTCCCTCATAACCCATGCCAGGTATAACCCATACTCCCTTGTAACCCATACATTTTTGGATTTCCTGAGTTGGTTTGCAGGGATTTTGGGATCATATCCCATACCCCATACCCCATAGGTTTTGTGGGCAGGTATGGGTTATGGTAAGGGGCGGATAATGCCGAGGTTGTCCAAATTAGGAAATTATTGTTATTTTGTACGAAAATGTTTTCTTCTGGTTGGCTTTGATGAACATCACAGAACTTCTGAACCCAGCGGATGAGACACACAACATGGTTGGGGCGACGGACGAGGATATTTTCGAGTCCGTGATGGAGATGAATAGAGGTGATGATGATGATATTGATGTGTCCACACCGGATCCCACACATCGCGAAGTGGGCAGCAATAATTTTGTGGAAATATGTTGGGGCATTTGATGACTTGTTCACCCGCAAGCTAGAGGTTATTACCTTGTGGTGGGGTCATTTGGACAGCGGACTTGGGCGGTCGAGATGCAGGATACCAAATTCACTGATTATTTTACTTTGCTTCATAAACCTACTAGATCAATACTACGAAAGCTCAATACGAAAGGGAGAAAAATTTTCCGAGTTCGAAGCGGTGGATAGGGGTCTTTTGCACAACCCATACTCCCTAGTAACCCATACCTTTGAGGCTATCCCGACAGGTATGGGTTATGAGGGAGTCGACTGTAGTAGTGAGATAAGGATGACGATAACCAAGTGCGACCGTGGAATGGAGTATGTACATACGTGTTCGCGAAGGATGGAAAGGACAATAGGACGACAGAAGGTAGAAAGAGCCGGGAGAGCCGGATCAGAAAAGCGAACATGAGATGAACGGTGAGCTGAGCAGGCTGACCTTCAAGATCGACGCATGTGAGTGTGTGAGAAATGGGCCGAGAAAGGAAATTGGAGCAACGTGAGATGAAGGTGTAGCATGTGGACCATCAATTCTAACGGAACTCTTGGACGTAAACGGAGCGAGTCGATGTCCTGTCGACGTGTTTGCGACATGTGCAACCCAAACTGAACTTGCCGCCGCCCGGCCAGTCGCTCGCTACTTGTTTGAGATCTCGGCTGCGGAACCAAGGTGGTGATGTCACACGCCGTGACTGTCCATGTGGGTGTGACAGTGGCGGTATACTAACTTGGTTGTAGCGCGCGGACGCATTCTCTTCCAGGTCTGCGTTGCTCTCCTCCCCACGTCTGGAACTTGGTCTATCTAACCAACGTGTTCGTGAGTATTACAATCTCTTGATTTATTTCTCTTTTTCTCATTCTCCCATCATCTAGAGACGACCCCGGGTCATCCCTCCGTTGCTGTTCCGTTCCTATCTGCTGCGTTGCATGTCTTTCGGCCCTGGCTTCTTCAGACTCTCAGCCGGTCTCGTCTGATCCCTCTCCCCCCCGCCGTCCTCGCCTCTCTCGTCCCTACCACCAGTATCTCTCCGTATCCCGCCTCCACCAACTCATGTTGCAGTACTCGGCTCAGCCAATCGCCCTCCCAGTCTCTTACAAGCCCCAGTTGGCCCGCAAAGATATCATATCCGACTCTCGCACTAATGATTCCCCAATACAACAAACTCCCACTTCTCGTCTCTTCAATAAACGTTTCACGAAAGATGTCATTCGCCCAGCTCGTCCCTCGCAACAGCAGCAGCAGCAACCCACTACGCAGTCCCATTTAATTAATCATTCACCACTTTCTATTCCTTCACCACTCCCCACTTCCTCACCTTCAACCACTTATTCACCACTTCCTTCACCACTTCACCTTCCTACCATCATCTCCCACAAGCCCGCAAGCCCTCTCAGTCTTCCAAGTCCGCTTCCCCTTTCTGCTCCCTTGCCTCTCCCTTCCTCTTCTTCCCGCGCCCGAGTGTCAAAGTCGACAGCTTCCAGGCGACCAAGCACAGCCCGCCATTCGACTTCTGGTTCTTCTGTGATTGAGGACGTTCTCTGTCCTGGAGACGTTATCGGTGAGGGTGTCCTCTTGCAGGGTCAGATCATCCGTCCTGCATCCGCACCATTGTCACACGATAGCAATGACTTTGACCTTGCCAAAGAGTTCGAGGTCATTCGTAGACTCGGCACTGGATCTTACGCCGTCGTCTATCTCGTTCGTGAGGTCTTGTCCCGCTCAGTCCCGTCTGAGGACGGACATTGCGGTGTGCTCGACTTGGGTGATACTACTCGCTCGAAACACGTCATTTATGGCCGCGACTTTGCACTCAAGTGTCTCAGCAAAGCTAATCTCGACGAGGAAGCGCTAGCCGCCCAAATGACAGAGGTGCGTCGCGTGGGAATTCCTTCTCCCCCATCACTTACCCACCCCAACAGGTCACCATCCACCAGTCGCTCCGCCCTCACCCGAACATCGTGACCCTTTGTCGCACTCTTGAAACACCCTCGTTCTTACTTCTTCTGCTCGAGTACGTCCCGGGCGAAGACTTGTTCTACTTCCTCGAACAAGCACGTGATCATTATGAACCGACACCCATTGCTCCAGACGATGCCCCGTCGCGGACCCCACCGACACCATCACTTCTTGCATCCCTACATCCAGCGCAGTTGCTCAGTCCCACTCGTTTACGACTGATTGCTCGCATGTTCTCTCAGATGTGTGATGCTGTTGCTTCCTGCCACGAACAGGGCGTTTTTCATCGCGATATCAAACCCGAAAACTTCATCGTCACTGATGGGTTTGTAAACGGGGAGCGTCGCGTCGTCGTCAAGCTGACGGATTTCGGACTTTCTACGGCGGAGGCAGAGTGTTCTGATATGGATTGCGGAAGTGCACCATACATGAGCTTCGAGTGCAGGAACAACTGCGCGCCGACCTACCGGCCAGCTCCTGCGGATGTTTGGTCTCTTGGCATCGTCTTGATCAACATGTTTGTCCTTTCCTCCATTCATCGTAGTATTTTTTAATGACCGCGACACAGGCTGTACCACTACAATCCTTGGACGGATACTGCAGAAGGAGTCTGCTCTTCCTTCAACCTTTTCCGCCAGCATGGTTCCAACTTCTTCATGCAGCGTTTCACTGGGATGACGTCCGCCGTGGCCGAGTTTCTTGCTACACGGGTTTTCTATCTTCCACCTTCTGCATCGTTCTCTCTATCAGCGAACACGACGACGCCCGTGACTGCCCGCGAGTTTGGTGCTTGGATCAAGGACTTGCCTGCTCTCTTGTCTGAATCCGTACCAATGAGCCGCCCTGCTACAGGCCACAAGCGTGTTGTCTCCACATCCTCAATGACCCTTGGACACCCATTGTCTTCGTGCCCACCTTCACGCCGTCCTTCGTCTCGCGCGGGTGGCAGAACGCCTATCATGCATTCCCGAACCCTATCTCGGGCTCCATCATTCGGTCCTGCGTTCGAAAAGGCCGGATTCAGCTTGGAGACAGTACCCGACATGGATGTCTCTGTTGTAGAGGAGTCGGAAGGCGAGCTTCTCAAGATCGAGGTCATTGAAGAGGTGGAGCCTGTGGATGAGGCAGAGTTTGATCCTGATCAGAGCATGGATGTTGACAACGAGCTGGAAGACGGTCGCAGCAGGTCTACGAAGAAACGGGGACGGCGTGGTGCACGCAAGAGCAAAGTGTTTGGTAACGGGAATATGGATGAGACGCTGGAGGTACTAGCCTCTGCTTCACAGGCGCTTGCGAGGGAAATCAGTTTGGTTTCGCGTTCATCCTCCAAGCCGAGACCGTTGTCCGGTTCTGCGGCGTCGCCAGTCATCGACATCAGTCGAGCAGCAAGCATGTCTTCGTCCAAGGTCATCGCCACGGACCCGTCGGCCACGGCTGCCTCGCCGACTACTGCCCCCATTGTTGCGAAGAAGACTTCGAAGTGGAAATTATCCTTTGGAGGAAGCCGGCACTCCTCGCCTGTGGAGGAAATCGCTCCCGGTACGGCGAGTAACGTGACGAGTCTGATCATGGGCTTGTCGCCGTCGCCACCTGTTCACAATCCTGCACCCGCTCCTGCACCCGCTCCTACACCCACCCATCAAGCGCACGCTCATCAATCACCTTACACCAGTATACCGCTCACTCCACAGCGTTCACCTGCGGACGAGGCGACTACTTGGACCCGTGGTCGGCGACCTCAAGTCTACAACGCGAACGCGACGTGGGGCTCATCCTCTGGTCAGGGAGCACTGGCTTTTGGCAACGGTGTTGCCGAACGCAGGAGTCCTCGTGGACCATCTCCTCCCTCGAATCGTGGTACAGTTCCAGACTTTGCTTCCAACGCCTCTTTGTCTAGCGCTGCCAAAAAGAGTAACTGGCGGAGCTCGGTGTCGACGACATCGAGTGCATCCACGTCCACGAGTACGTTTACGCGCTACAGTAACTCAAGTGTACGGAGCATCAGCACAGTGGCAACGAGCGTATCGAACGGGAGCTGGAGGGCACAGAGCAAGACGCCAGGTCAAAGCGGAAGTGCCACGATTCATGGAAATAATGGGGAACAGCAGGCTATTCCCAAGAATGTCAAGAGTGAGTGGCTTTGTATGACTTTCGACGTGGATGTTGAGGCTGAACCGTTGGTGTGTAGTTATGTCCGGTGTACCTTGGGAGTTGTACGAGTTGCCGCGTCAAATGCACCCGAACCCAGTCGGAGATATCTTTGGTCAACCACCCCAGCGCAAGCCCCGTACTCGCAAGCCCAAAGACTCGAAACTCGACACCATCAGCGAGCGGCCGGGTGCTCCTCAGAAGCAGTCATCCGTTCATCAACGCCGCGACGCAGCTACGTCCACTACCGACCTCGATGGTGTTCGAGAGGGCAGCGATGCAGGCAGCGACGGTGCGCCGAAGAAAGTTCAGAAGGGCCAGATCAACGCGCTGGCGAAGATGCTCTCCGCTCTGAGGCGGTAAATGTAATGTTAGTGCTCACATAGACCCTCCGAGTTTGTGTTTCTGGGTGTTCCTGTTA
This sequence comes from Chalciporus piperatus, assembly GCA_038093975.1. Lineage (NCBI taxonomy): Eukaryota > Fungi > Basidiomycota > Agaricomycetes > Boletales > Boletaceae > Chalciporus > Chalciporus piperatus. The sequence continues at coordinate 81,768 of JBBPTG010000030.1, forward strand.
TTGGGAGCTCATGTATGGCTTCTTTGTATGTGGTGCAGGTTCTTGACATTGCATGTGGCATGGCGGTTTGTGCTGTTCGCTGTCGCTCGCGTTCGTGTATTGTTAGGTAGCCATACTTACGGTGCGAAGTCAATCCTGTTCTGTGTTGTTGGTGTATACTCAGCTTCTGCGCAGGAAAACCTTCTGTGATCATATTTCCTTGCAGAGTCCGTGACTCGTCTTTTTTTTTTTCTTTTATTCTTTTTTTGCAAAAACCGCATACAACATCTCAAGGTCTTCAAGATTGCCAACCACGCTCCTTAAACTTGTCTCCATTCACCTCTTGTTCATCGCTCCAGCTTTGACAGGACTCTGTAATGCATTTCCCATTGAACCCGGCCCAACACATCACTAGCATAGTAGGTATTGTAAATTGAAGCGTCGCTCGTTTGTCTCGTGGATTGTTCTGAGCTGGTTTAGGTTATTTCAGTGCAAATAGAACGTGATTTGATAAAGCCCATAGCGTAAGTAAGTAATACAAGTTTCAAGGGTAGGTTATCCGTCCATCATAGCAAGCAGTGAAATCTCTCCTCCCTCCCTCCTCCCGAACTTTTCATCGTGGAAAACGAATATTAGATTCCCCTCTTTCGAGCGAACTCTGCAGATCCGCAAAGGCCATGTTCTGCTCGATAGTAGGAGCTTGTGGTGCCTGACGCGCAAGGGTCGCCGTATCGATGAGGATAGTGGACGGTTCCCGGATGCCCGTGCCCGTGCCCGTCGTGAGCGACGATCTACGACGATCCGAAGTCACCGTCGACTGTTGACCTTGCATCGGTGAAGGTGACCTCGACGTGACCGAACTCTCGACGTCGCTCTCCGAACACGTGGTAGGGCTTTCCGCGGAGGGAATGAAAAATCTCCCGCTGCTGTCTGTTCGAACGAGATTGACGTAGTATTCTTCGAGGACTTCGCGCGTGCACTATAGTGAGAAAGATGCGCCGAAGCGGAAAGGAAAAAAGAAGAGATTCGTCAAGACCTGTTGTTGAGGGTTCGAGAAAGTCTTTGGAGTGAGAGAAAATAGAACAGGGATACAGAAACGGGGCACAGGGGTAGGATACCCGAAATAGGAACAAAGATATGGGAAAAAGGGATTGATAGACGGAGAAGACAGGGGGGAAGAAGTGTGATAAATGATGGCGTAACGTGTTGGTCGGAATGAAAAAGCTGGACAAGGAAAAAAGTGCTAACCGTTAATCGCCAATCGATCATGTGAAGAAACTCTCGTTCGAGGACATTGAGTTCGGCGACGGGAATGCCGCCTACGCGTGCGTAGAGGCTATTCGTGCAGAATGTATCGCAGAGACCCTTGCTACAGACCGTGATGGAGGCGATGATGAAGCGATGGCATGTGAGGGAAGAAAGCGTGAAGAGTGGCATTCGTGCGCAGATCTGATCGACGTAGTGGAGGGTGAGTAAGAGGCATGATTTCTGCCAGATTCGTCGTTCAACTTGCCGGTACGTTTCGTTAGGTGAATGCGAGAAAACGTACCTCCACCTTGGTAAATCTAACTATGCGCCGAAGATAGTCGAGCACGGTGATGCCAGGGGCAGACCTTGAGTGAAATCTCGTCAGGCTTTCACTGTAAGAACGAAAAGGATCAAAAGCATTCTGAAAGGTATAGATATTAGGAGAACATACGGCAGCAGGGGTATCTGGTCATTATGCGCGATCAATCGTTCAAGCATATCAGCTTCGATGTAACATTTAGACATCAACGGACGGAAATACACCGACGACAGAGAATTTTTTTACCTATCAGCAAAGCAAGATTATCTATGTCCGCGAGTTCGAATGCAGCGGGTAAAGCGACCCTTCCCGCGGAGTCCATACACCCATTGCACTCACCGCCTTTTTGGCTTGTGGATCTCTTGCAATGGACGACCGACCGTCCACTTGACACACACGCTGCCAAACATCCATCGGCAACTCGGCATACATCTGTACAGCACAACAGCGGAGATCGAACCTTATTTCCTCAGCCACCCAGCCAATCCGACACGTCCTCCAAGCCAGCAGATCAACCCGACCCGCAAACATGGCCCCAAAATTGGTGAGCACGACTGTCCATCTCGCTCACACATAATCTCACAAACCTGTCTCCATAGGACCCCACCGAAATCAAAATCATCTACCTGCGGGCAACAGGCGGTGAAGTCGGTGCTTCGTCTGCCCTCGCCCCAAAAATCGGTCCTCTTGGTCTGGTGTGTTGCTTTGGAATACTCGTATCGATAGGAGAACCCGGGCGCTGAGACACCCTCTAGTCACCCAAGAAAGTCGGTGAAGACATCGCAAAGGCGACGTCTGCGTGGAAGGGTCTACGGGTGACCGTGCAGCTTACGATCCAGAACCGACAAGCAGCCGTCTCGGTCGTTCCCTCTGCCTCCTCTCTTGTCATTCGTGCTCTCAAGGGTACGCACCGCTCGATCACACGCGCATGTGATTGCCTGACCTTTGCTGCAGAGCCCCCCCGTGATCGTAAGAAGGAGAAAAACATCAAACACTCTGGCAACGTCACCCTTGACGAGATCGTCGAGATCGCCCGGACGATGAAGTCAAAGTCACTATCAAAGGACTTGGCTGGTGGTGCAAAGGAGATCTTGGGAACTGCACAAAGCATTGGTTGCACGGTCGATGGCAAGCCACCCCACGACATCATCGATGGCATCAACTCGGGCGAGATCGAGGTGCCAGACGAGTAGACGACAACTCTTGTATTCATTGCTTCGCATCATCATCTTCCTTTTGGCATCTCATCATGGGACGGTCTTTGACCTGTGAGAATGTCATTCCCCGTGAGTTCGCTATATGTATGCACCTGGAGAGCTCCTTCGTGTCATTTGCGAGCGCTCTTCTTATCTCATTATCAACCTCGGAATGTCTCATGCATTTGCTGGAGATTTCTCGCGCACAGGCGCACCTGTTTCCAGTCGACAAGAATTTCAGACGTACGATAATGAAAGCTTGCAAGCGTGCAGGACCACCGAGACCGAGAGTAGACAGGAGGAACAGTACCAGAAGTCAAGGAGGTCAACTGTCCAGTGTCATTGGAAGATCCTCCTCTTGTTCAGAAACATTTCCTTCCTCGACACCCGTCTGACTTGCTTTTAGCCGCGAATTCCACGCCTCCGTCAACCGAACCTTATCCTCAGCGCCCAATTGTACCGTCGCTCTTGAAATGACCTGCATCGCCTCTTTTCCACCTCCATTATCCATTAGCCACCCAGCCCAAGCTGACGCGGCCGAAACACCATCTAATGCTCGCCAGTGTTCGTAAATTGCACTCAGGAGTGACCTTTCCACGGGCTCGCTGCGTGAGCATTCGAGTGTGAAAAGCCGCTCCCAGACAGCTGGTGTGGGAAGATACGCGCTTGATATATGTCGTACCAATTTGAGACGGGTAGGGCTGTCCGTCCGCTGAGAATGTACCACTTCAGAGGTATACCGGAGGAGTAACGTCACATGTATAGGTCGGGCGGATGAGCTTTTCATGCTTTGATTCAATAGCTCCTGGTCACCGATTACATGCTTGTGAGTGGTCGGAACAGTACGCACGCGAAAAGAAAGAGTACCTTGTAAACTGCCTGCTGGTCGCCAGAATCACCCGATCGGTGGTCAAGTCCCCACAGCCAGATTTTTTCAGCGCCGCTGATATCCAGGTGGGCATCTACGGAGGTACGTGCAGATTTCCACGCCGAGTTGGCATCACCCTGGTCGCAAGCGTTCTCTGCATCCAGCCGGGCAAGCCATACATCAGCGGAAGGAGAGGTAGCCGTATACCGCCTGGCAAATTTTAGTGTGTTCTTTGGAGATGCATTGTCGCGCAACAGCAAGCGGACATGGGTAGCTTGCAATACAGGTGACGCAGCAGAGTTTTGTGCCAGAGCCTGTAGAGACGCGAGCAAATATTTTTTCTGAGTAGCATATAATCGTCAGGAGGAATACGAGATCAAGAACTTGGCTCTCACTATGCTAGACTCAAGTGTCGGTAACCGATGCCATTCAGATACAAAGTCAGCATATACATGTGATATGGAAGGACGATCGGCTGCGAGGCTGTCGTTCGTCGTCGTAGGTTTCGTCCAAGAGGCCTTCACCGCAGCGATAAGGCGTTCGTTTGCGGACTGGAGAGCATCAATTAATGCTTCAATATCCGTGAATTCAGGGTCATCTTGGGGTGTATCTTTGTTGTCTGCTTTTGGGGTCATAAGTTCACGTATTCGTCTCGTGGCATGCATCTGAATTGCACGAGGATCATCGGGTATCGTTTCTTGAAGGAGGGAATAGACATGGTCCAATAGGGAGGTGCGAAGATGAAGCAGACACGGATAACCGCGAATGAGTGTTTCAAGCTCCTGGAAAAGCTCCACTTTAGGCAAAGCTTGATGGAAACTTCAATCGGGTCTCCTTTCCTGAGGATCGCGAGATTCATACCTTTCGCTGCGTTCGACAAGGCAGTCTTTACAATGGCACCATCCATGATCGCTTTGCGGGCAGCTTCGCCCTCGTCCCCTGGTTTCTCTGCGGCTATGACCTCATGCGGGGGTTTGTCCGCCTGCTCGTCGACTACAATCGTTTCACCATCACCCTCCATGTCGATATCTGGCTCGAGCTCTTTTTGTGTGATCGGCCTTTCGTCCTCGTTCTTGCCAATTCCCAGAACGTTCCACCGTCTCCGCATCCCCTCAACGAACCCGAGCTCCATCCTGACGTACTCTCTCCACATATCAGTGCTATCCGAATTCAATCGAAGTCCACGTTGTAGCAAGGACCGAGCGGCGGATGGTGACATGTGAGACAACTCATGTGATGCAGCCAGGATGTAAAAAGAGGGGACATGGGGGTGAAGTTGCAAGGCTCTAAGCATCCCTTCGTTAGTCACAACGATTAAACAGAGAATCCTAAATCGTACCGTGCAGTGATACGTCCGATCAAAGCGCGTGCACCTTCGCGTTTAGCTACCTGGACATACTGTATCCATAATCCGATGTCTGCCTTGAACCTCTTGAGCGCACGCTCGAAGATTTGGAACTGCCGTCGGACGAGTGCATAATCTGATATTGTGGTCTTCACTTTCGGAAGGTCTGATGAGGCAAGGTAAACATTTCCAAGGGTACAATGTGACTCAACCGTGGGGACGTACTCAGCCGTTGTAGTCGTTTTCTTCGCAGCTGCTCGAGACCCATTTCATACGCAGCATATCGCAAGAAGTCACTCTTCTTTGCGATTCGGCGCACCAGAGCGGTTTCAAACTGTGTCCGCTTTTTCAAGATTTGTTTAACTTCGGCCTATGCAAGACATGAATGTTCGCTCGATCACTGGAACTGTACAAGCCTTGGCCGCACGCACTTGAGTGAACAGGCTTTTCTGGACGAGGTCCTTGAGCTCTGCGAGCATCTAGCCGTTGTATTAGACGGATATCCAAAGGTGGCGTTCCACAGGAACTCACCTGCTCTTGCTCGAAGTGTACCCTCTCCATGTTGGAAGCTGGTCCTCGTTACTAGCTACCGCGCTGAATGATGATCTTATGCGCGAAGCTGTTGATGAAGGAAAAGTGTACGATAATATTTTCACTTGCAATTTCCATAACAGGGTCTTAGCACATCTAATCTAATCAGATAACTCCCCCTGCCTGCTCGCGAGGATCAATTCGTGGATCCGAGGACGAACTGCGCGTCAATGCTGGGAAGAAGCACGTTCGTACAGCATTCATGAAAGTATATCGAGGCTAGTGCAGCTGCTGTGTACTGCCTGTCGAAAAGTTGGGTCGATAGATACGAAGATGACGATCGAAATGGGAAACATGGAAACAATGAGGTACGGGATATTGCAGATTTCATCTAGCTACATCAGTGGAATAATCGTACGTACGAATAGATCTGACGGTTCCGATCAATTGCAGAAACGTGGACAAACCGCGCTAGCTTGGGACTTGCCCGCCCGGCGCTGAAGCCAGGATCCCGAGACACATTGGCGTTCGTGGGGTAGATTGAAGTGAGGAGAGGCATTGCGGAGAAGCCTAGAACCATGCATCGCCATGTAGAGCTGATCTGCGCGAACCCCACACGGGGGCTGTGGTAGCCGAACTTGCACGGGTCTAGACGGGTGCACGTTACAGTAATATGATCATCCGGGTCCCCCTTCCATGGCGTCTAGACATGTAAGTTATGCACGAAAGGCAGTAGTTAAGATAAGGACTGCCATTGTTCTGCAGGTAGCGATAAGCTGCAACAAGGCTCAAGCTCAAGCGTATAAAGCGGCGACTTGACACGGCGGAGAACCAATTCGCACAACTCTTCTCGTCGCAGTTCTCGATGGCGCCAAAGTCTCATCGCGCTGGTGCAACTGGACTCCCTCGCACTCATTCCCGTTCTTCCTCAGCCGGATCTTCAAAGGCTCCTTTAAATTTGCATTTTACCCAGAAGGATCCAGCACCGTCGAAGCAGTCCGAAAAGATTAAGAAAGGCGGCCATGTTTACGAAGTATGTCTTGCGATTCATCGTCTTTTTTTCCATCTGATTTTTCTTAATCGCCCTCTTGCTTCTAGTCTCACTCGCGAAATACCTCCCCACATCCACGCGTGAATAGCGCTGCACGGGTAGCCTCCAGAGAACACCTACATGCTCACCGCTATGCACCACCCCCGACCCAGCGACAGCAAGGCACAAAGTCTAGAGCCGGCTTCACCCTTGCTAGTCCTCTTGTAGATGACGACGACGAGTGGGTGTCCAGCGAGAGCGGCGTTGCGACACCAAATAGTGCTGGTTCAGAGAGTGGACAGACTCCCGTGAACCAACGCATGGTCGTGCCCACGGTCCCCCTCGTTGACGAACCTACTCCTCGACCGGATACACCGCGGGCGCAGCCTCAGTCACTCTCTCGTGTGCCTACAATTCGTCCGCTTGAGACGCCCGCGAAGACATTATCAGTTGTGTCAGCTGCACGTGAGCCCCAACCTTCGCATACCGTGGCGGCGCCACTAACAAGTCATACGGAACAAGTTCCCCAGACACAGCCTCTCTCCACAGAACTATGCATTATGGAGACACGCTCAGCGACCACGTCGCCTGTACATCGCACTCTTCACCCTTCACACAAGCGTCTATCGGAGTCGCGACCGCCATCCATGCATTCCACTCACAGCAGATCGGATGTGCCATTACGCCCGCACCCTCTGATTCGGGGACTTTCTTTCGGTCAGGGTATACCAATGCCTCCCAAAGTTGTGCCACTTGCCCCGTTGACCGTCACCTCGGAAGCATCGCCTGTTACATCACCGATTCATGATCAGACGGAGAAGTTGTCAACATCCCCATCTAGCGTGAAGACGACGTACGCTCAGCCGTCGTCAAATCGACGCACATCCGTTTCATCAGTGCGCTCGGTGGCTACGCTTCCAAGTCAGCCACGGGTCCAGACTCATTTCCTGGGTAAAGCACACGACCGCCATCGTACCCTCTCCTCGATCTCCGCAAATTCTTCATCCTCCATCCAAGCCCTTTCCTCACTTGCACAATTTCCCACGACACGCCCATCCACTCCTCAATACACTGCACACTTCCCTGCTGCGAGTATCTCTGTCAGTTTGGAGGTCGTTCATCCACTCCTACCACCGCCTTATCTGAGCGCCCACATGTCCATTCTCACGCATATGAGCCCATTGAGGGAGTCATACGACAGAGTCATCGCTGCTAGGGAACAACAGAAACGTGAATGTAAAGGGGCACTTTAGGTATGGCAGGAAGCAAACCAAGAGCACAGGGTTGTGCACGCGTGTTCTTGATACCCACCAACCACCCCAATCGCTTCACTTGTTGGAGATTCAATACTGGTTATATATTGTAAACTGTGCAATTAGGACCTTTGTACGGTGTTGTACTAATTAATCACGGACGAAGCATACCACATCTTGACCCGATAACTATCCCGATGGTATCTTGTTGTGTCTTCTGCCAACGACTGGATTATTTGTTGTCCGGGGTTCCAGGGGCAATGGATGAACGGAACTTGGTGGCGGTGACGGAGTGACGTGTCTGCACGCGACAACCCACGCGTTCAATCTCCCGGTCAAAGTGCTTATAGTCAACGACGAGCAGACCCTTTGACCGAATCATTCAAGATGTGGCTCTCTGATGCACAAAGTCAGTTCCATCGACACTGTTTGCTAGTCTATTCACTGACCGACTTCCTCTGCTCAGAAATTGGCGTTGCGCTCACGACGTTTGGGACGCTGTTCATGTTCTTGGGTGTCATGCTCTTCTTTGACGCTGCCCTGCTCGCACTCGCAAACGTCAGTCCACTCGACTCTATGCCCACTTCACAACTGCTAACTGCACACACACCAGATGCTCTTCATCTCAGGTCTCACCCTAATCATTGGTCCACAAAAAACGTTCTACTTCTTCGCTCGCAAGCAGAAACTACGCGGAACGATATGTTTCCTTGGTGGTGTCCTGCTTGTCTTCTTCAAATACCCGTTCATAGGGATGATCGTAGAGACGTTTGGATTCTTGAACCTCTTTGGGTAAGATTGCCTCAAGTCACTGGTGTCTCGGGAGTTGTCTTACATGTTTCCTATCCAGTGATTTCTTCCCTGTCGTCCTGACCTTCTTGCGACAGTTGCCTTTCGTTGGCACTTTCTTATCACTGCCTTACATACGACCGGTGAGTTATTCAAACGAAACTTGGAATACGTCGCTGACGACATTGGTCGCAGGTCGTAGATCGTTTAGTAGGCTCGAGAACTTCGGCAGTCTAATCTCATGGACCGGTGAATGATGTCATCCTTTTGAACATCTGGTATAGATTTGTCGGAATTTAATCATCATAGGTGTCATACATCAGAGCGTGATCCAACAATCGTGAAAAAAAACTACAATACAAGCTCTATGCCCACCCGTCGACCGGTCATGCTGCCTCGATGAAGTCACTTGACCCCTTCTTATCGTGTGGAATGTCAGGTGTGGAAACACCATATTCCGTAGCGGCTGCTGCAACTGCCTTTCGCTTCTCGGCCAGTTCGTCCCGGTTTTTAATTGTGAAGCCACCCTTTCTCGCTTGGTCGACCACGAGACCACTGTCGGAATAGAGAAGAAGCGTCAGAGAACACAAAGTGTGACCACATGAACTGCGCAACGCACGCAGCATATAGGGTCATTGCGATGTACCCGGTCATCGGAACAAGGTAAGACCGACGCGTGTATGTCAAATCAGCCAAATAACCCTGTGCGGATGGGTACCAGGCACCACCTCCGACACCCTAGCATCGAAGAGTTTGTGAACTCGTCGACAAGGTGCAGACGATTTGCTTACCATGACAATCAAACCAGACCCCTTCTTTGTGTATCGACCAAGGTTCTTGGTTCCGAGCGTGAAGATGCACGGGTAGCAGATGGATTCGAAGAAGAACAAACCAAACAGGCACCCAACTCCACCGTACCCAGGTAGCTGTGAGACCAGCAGTGCAAACAGGCTGCAGCAGAAACCGTAGAGCGTAAGCAACAGCGCTGGGTCGACGTAATTCAAGATGAAGACGCTGATGAATCTAGGAACAAATCCAAATGTCAAGCCACGGAAACAAATATGCGAGATCACTGGAATGCTTACCGTCCAAAAGTGAACGTGAGTTGGCAGAAAGAAAACAGTTGGCTGGCCCTAGGCGCGAGGATGCCAACACCTTGGGCCTCGAAGTAGTTGACGGCGAGCGCGGCTACGCCAACTTGCGCACCACTAAATACTTGGTGAGTACGATATAGCTGGGTTTGTGTAGGCGCGAGTCTCACACGTAAGCGGTCTGTGCAACAAAGCCCAGGATACAGCGGTATTGTTTCCAGAATGGGCCCTGGGCGTCTTGCATGCCTACTTGCTCCAGTTCCTCAGTAAGGGCTTCCTCCGTTATTTCCGGGAGATAGGCGAAGCTAACGAATATGTCAACTAAGCATCGAGAAGATAGAGAAACGTGCATACAAGAACAAAATGTTGAGGAAGATACCCAGACCAGCGACCGCGAGATAAACCCTATGTATTCAAATCAGCTCCCATGTCTGAATCTGCGTGGACAATTTGCAGGCATACCATTGCACGGTCCCGAGGGAGTGTTCGTTAGCACCAGTGAAGAACCACCGTGATGCAATGAGAGGACCAGCAAAACTCGCTAGTCCTTGGAATCCCTGGCTAAAGTTAAGCCGAGCGGCTGCGTATTGGGGGGTTCCCAAAACAGCAATGTAGGAGTTAGCTGCGACCTCCAGAGTACATAGACCGCAACCTAGAGATTAAGCATCGTTGTCACGTCAGTATGGACGATACTGGAAGGGATTGACGCACCGATAACGAAAGTGCACCCGACGAATCCACCATATTTCTCATACTTGGCGGATGGCCAGAAGAATATGGCTCCCAAGGAGTAAAGACCCAGGCCGATATGAATCCCTTTCTGTTGACCTGTTCAGCACTCATCAACCGATTTGACTCGGATGAGTTACCTTGTATCCTATCCGTTTCATCTACTGCAAGTCAGCACAGTTCGCGTTTATCAGAAAGAAATACTTGCGAAAAAACCAGCAAAAGGTGCCCACACAAAGTACGCTCCCTGATACGGATCATCTTGCATAAGGATTTGACATGTGGAGAATTATGCTCACTCACGAAATAAGCAAGTTGTAACATAGTACTCTGCAGCTTTGTAATCCCGAACACAACTTGGAAGTGAGCATTGAGGACATCAAGGAGCTATCGGGAGTGTCATTGACGTCAAACCTCGCGAGTCGCTGTGCATCTTACACCATACGCAAATCCCCCTGTAGATTTGTTCATCTACCATCGCGGAGGGTAGTGGGGGATGTACTTACAGGTGAAGAAAAGCGTCGTCACGAGGGAGAACGCATAAACCCATTGCCGGGATGTAAGCTGGGCCCCTGCACGAAACCGTCAAACGGAGTCAGTTAGACTTTAACGACAAGAGTACGTACCCGTCGTTCCTTTGGGAGGTGCCATTTCTTCTCCAGGGCGCTCGAACTAGGGTCAAGAAGGTGGAGCCGGTGGCAACATCTACCCGAAGAAGTCGCTTCCCTCTTTATATCTCCAAAACTCACCGGCTCGTACCTTTCCGGGTTACGCAAGGTTCTAATCACACCTGCGGTTACTCGACGGACGCCCGGATTTCGGCAGCGCGTGAGTCTGCACTTCCATCTGTTGAGTTGTCTCCCCTTTTGTGGGCAAGCGTCAGCGTGTGCGAGAGGTGGACGTAAGGGGTAGCAAGTGGAGCGACTTGAAAAGGCAAACTGACCACGATTGGGGATAAATGTGGGGCAAAGAGTGATCCTCGATGATCACGCGGTGGGATTTTCTGCGGCCGGACCGCCTCGTGTTGCTTTCCTTTCCCGAGAGCACGGACGGAGAACCGTGCAACCTTGGGGCATATGACTGTCTGACTGTGGGGAACCTTCAAATTGAGCTTGAGTGTGGAGAAGCTAAACGAGACTTGCGAGTCAGGTTTTACCTTCTGAATATTGCAATTGATGGATCGAAGCGATAAGGTGCATACTTTGCTAAAACAGGGTTCTCATCTGAGTCTCATGATATGTCAGTGGATCCCACAACCGTGGATGTGAGTTCGACGCGACTTGACGCGTACGATGTCATCACCACTCGTGCCGTACCTCGTCGTGAGTGTTTCCATGCTCCATCAACTAAAAAAAATACTCACCAAACTCGTGACAGCGGAGCTATTCCGAGTTGAAACGCCAGTATCCAACAGAGGGTCGTAGGAGATGGAGACTCCGTGTGGCACAACAGTTCTGGTCCGCAACACGGTCAGGCGCCCCGCATGTAAGTATATCCGATGAATTTGGTCGGCAATGCATCCCGTGAAGGGGCCAATGGCAGCAATGAATAACTCAATTCGCAGGACACCTCGCTGGAAGTAACTTCGAACCCCAACTTTGTCACTGATCCTGATCCGTTGGATGCGGTCTTCGACCAAGCGCCGGAGTTGGGTATCATCGTACGAACTGATTTTTCTGACGAGTCGGCCTGGGCGGCGTTTTGCACTCGACTCGAGGAGAGTGAAAGGGAGCTCATTTCAGAGAGCGACGAGCAGATGCAAGAAGAGGAATCGTCAGGACAAGAGGCTCCGGCTGAAGGTGGCAACTTGGAGGCGCAGGGGGACAGCGATGATTCAGACGATGAAGATTCCGCTCCACCGATTTTTCAGATCGTCAACCCGACTTCCCCTCGAGAGCGCGAACTCTTAGCGAATATCTCGAATCTAACAGCTTTACGGCTATTCAACGACGTCGATGTGCGGATGGCCCCCAGTCCTCCTCAAGGCACAAAGCGCATTAGCCCCCCAAATAGGCTCGTAGACTGTGGGGGATGGCAAGAAATATACCTGGGAAAGAACGTGTGGATATACGACACAAAGTCGAACACCGATCAATGCGTTCGTGTTATCGGGCAAAGCGGGGACTTCTATGGCACAGCGACGTAAGCCCCAATCTTTTCATTCCCATCGAGTCTAAAACCTATCTATCCCACAGAGGGGATAGTTGGCGAGCCCGAGTGTCCCACATCTGCGAGCTTCAGGTCAACATGTCCGCTGGAGCGATGAGGATTGATTTCGGAGGACTTGACCGCTGGGACTTTAACGAACGGCAGCGCAACATGAAGGAGGCTGAGCAAGATTGATGTTATCATGTTTACCATGTTTATAAATTACAAAACCACGGTAACCTCGCTTGCCATTCAGTCATTGCTTTGGATGCGTCGCATTGTACGAGATGAAGAAGGTGATGAATTGATATGCCAGCTAAAGTAGAGACGATACATCGAGGATCCTCTGCCGTCCTCCCCTCGCACAATTTCCCCAAAGGGATTTTAAGCGGTAACGGTCCAGACACGGACAAGGTTGTCAGTGAAGCCTCCGAAGAGTGTCTGGCCATCAGCAGACCATGCAATTGACACACATTCGGGTTCTCGCGAGTTAGCGCCGACATCAACGAACTCAGGCTTGAGCTCATCGACGATGGATCTAAGAAGGAGGGATTGGAATCAAAACGTTAAGGGGCTGGGAAGGTAGGAACATACTTGCTCTCGAGGTCGAAGATTTTGACGCAGCTGGCAGTGGCAGCGCACAACCAGTAGCGGTTGGGAGAGAAGACAAGGGCGTTGACAATGTCACCTGCTTCAAGGGAGTAGAGGTGCTTGCCCTCGTTCAAGTCCCAGAGCATGGTGATACCGTCCTTGCCACCAGATGCAGCCAAGGAGCCATCGGGGGAGACTGAGATGGTGTTAATGTAGCCGGTGTGACCGTAGTGGTTGGTCTTCAACTTGAACTTGGAGAGTTCCCAGACCTATATCGCCAGTGTGAGCTTCGATTTTCTGTGGCCTATGTGCCAAAGGCCCCACCTTGACCACCTTGTCCCAACCGCAAGAAACGATGACGGGGTTCATCACGTTGGGGCTAAACCGCACGCACGATACCCTGCGAACAGATTCAGGAACACAATTCAGTCCGTCAAGCATAGGCGACATGATAATTTGCATACCACTCGGAGTGACCGTCATCCTTGATATCATATTTACATTCACCGAGGGTATTCCAGAGCTTGATGGTCCTGTCACGGGAACCGGAGACGATCTGTCTGTTATCCGCGCTGAAGCTGACGGAAAGGACATCGGATGTGTGTCCGACGAAACGACGGGTGGTTTGACCAGTGTTGAGGTCCCAGAGGCGGAGGGTGTGATCCCAGGATGCAGATAAGGCGAACTGACCGTCGGAGGAGATGACGATGTCAGAAACGAAGTGGTTGTGTCCGTGCAAGATACGTTTTGGGTAACCGTAGGTGTCCTCGTCGCGGGTCAATTGCCAGACGATGATAGTCTTGTCTATATGCGATATGAATTATCAAAACGAGAAATGTGGTGGGTTGTGAATATGATAAATACCACGGGAGGCAGTGAGGATCATGTCCGGGTTCTCCGATGAGGTCGCGATGGCGGTGACCCATCCCTTGTGGCCGGGCAGAGAGCCAAGGAAACGCAGTGATTCGGCCATCGTTTATCGTGTTCGCTGGTCGTCGCGAGTTACACTGGCAACTACTCCTCCTCCATCGAGAGTGACGTGACGTGACAGCCACCGTGACTCGACTGCACAGTTGCTCGGCTATTTCCGCTCTAGTCTTTTTCTCCCTCTCGCTTGAATTTGCTAGTCGTGCACATTGGAAGTTGCCTAGTCTCTGTGAGTACTCGTTTCCTCTCAGCCTCGTACTTTTATGATGTTATATTCTTTAATATTTGCTACTTCAGAGGGCTTGCCCGATGAGACTATTTTCCACCAAGATCTCTGATTCCCATTCTTCGTTTCTTCCCAACTGTACACTGATGTCCTCTTCTACAGAGTTTCCATCGACTCGACGCTGTAGTCGTGTTCCTCTCTGCAGTAGACACCGAAAGTGCCGAGCTTTGTCCCAAGTTTGGTGGTCCAGTTGGGGTTGCGTACGAATACGTTGCTCTGCTACATCTGTATTCGCTACGCTATGTTCGCAAACATGCCCTGAACCAACCAGTATCTTCCTTGCATTGTGTGGAGCTTGGTTAGAGTCGAGTGCCATTATTGACAGGGCATGGGCAACCTGATATTAATAAGGCGAATGGTCCCGTTCGGTACGAAATTAAAGACAGCTGCGTGGCGTCTATCGACGGCTTGCCTTGGTCACCAGTCTGCGTGGAACTAGATCGTCGTCGAAGCTAAGATGCAGAATGGAAAGAAGGTTCCGGTTATCAGTGAGTATCTGCACAGTGTCGATCCAGGTTTCTCGATTCACACCACAGTCAAGTCGACACAGATCCTGGAGTGGACGATGTGATAGCTATGTCTGCATCTCCCAGTATGCTCGAAGGCCTGAGAGTCTAAATGGTCACCCAGCTTGTTGGCGCTTGCCTCCCCCGAGCTTGAGGTTCTTGCAATCATAGTTTCTTTTGGTATGTAACCCTCAGGCTAGTGGGTCATAATTTCGACATCACTCACTATCGATAGGAAACACCGATGTGCACGCCGCATTGTTGGGTCGTGCCTGTTGTCTGCTTGATGTCTACTGATCCAACAACAGTGCAAACATTTACAAGTTGTATCAGGCTATTGGCCGTCATATCGCCGCACACCCCGAGGGGAAGGAAAATTTTCCCAATTATACCCCAGAGGTACCCCCTATTCTCGTCGTTGGTCCCCAAGGCCCACTAGAAGGAGATCCCCATTTTGCTCAGTCCTTTCATGGAAAGTGAGTCGCTTACATTGTGTGTACTCTCCTGTTTCTCATAGCCTTTCAGAGATGGTCTGAGCAACATTACCGAACGTCACCCCGATCTCAACGTCTCTTCTGCGGAGGAATCCCTCTTCAGTTCTAATTTCGTTACGACAACAAAATCAGGAGTTGAAGTCGCACGAGAACTCCTAGAATCGTGGCCGGAGAGAAGCATCACATACATTGTGCTTGGTCCCCCAACCAATCTCGCCTTGCTCAACCGAAAACACCACCAACTTGTCAAAGAGCGCATTGGTCGCGTTATCATGATGGGTGGTACTCTCGATATTCCAGGAAACACGACACCTGTCGCAGAGTGTAAGACCTGGTTTCTACACAAAGTAACCTCATCTAATGTAATGGTTGACACAGTCAATTTCTATGCCGACCCATACGCGGTTAAGGAATTACTCTGCCCTGTTGTGCCGGGGACTGGTCTCCCACTAGAACGGCTTCTCCTCGCCACCTTAGACATCACCACCTTGCACGAGCTTCCTTTCCCCCACTACATCCAACGCGTCGACCCCGACTTCGATTCTACGAGCAAACCTTCTATCGCTTCGGGCAAGTCACCATTAGCCCACTTTACAAGCTCGTTCCTTGAACGTAGCAGAGAGATTATGCTCAGCTCCGGGAAGGACTCTTTGGAGCTCCACGACATTGTCGCTGTGTGGTGTGCGATCGAAAACCCCCCTTTCGTAGATGAGCGAGATCCGCTGATGCTTTCCTCTGGATGGGCTGCTGTTAAACGCAAGTTTGACATTGAAAGGTAAGGTGTCACTTCTACGTCGAGCTCTGTAACTAAAAAGGTGCCTTAGGTCCGGTGAGATCACCCGAGGGATGTTGGTTGTCGATCGAAGGGACGACCAGACAGCGTATGCCCCCGGTGCTAATCGAGCAGACGTCCAGGCTTTTTTGGAACAATCCCATCACGCGCATGGTCTACTCGAGTCTACAGCCGTCCCTGCTCAAGTGGCGGTGGAGGACGAGCGGATTTACAAGGGACCAGACGGCCACTTGATGGTTCACAATGGAAACATTGGTGGATCTATGGATGTTGCTTGCATTACTCAAACGCCCGGGGCAGACGTTCTTCTCCAGTTGTTGATCGAACGTGTTTGGGGAACTGATAAGTATTGATGGCTATATGCGCTTTCTAAGGACCAATCTGGACTGTACTCACTGGGAATACGAGCTACATTTGCTTCACATGGCTAATCCTCGGATATTGATGCCCAATTCAGTCGGTGCCGCGTCCGTCACGGCCAAGTGCCCCACGAGAGCAACAGCGTTCGCGAGATGGATTCGGCGCGTAGAGTAAGTTGGCATGCGGATTGTGGGCTTCCATCGGATGTGACCATCAGTCAATGGTGATTAAACGCGGGCGAGGATTGCTGCCAAGACCAGACGATTAGTGAGCCCCCCTGCGTATGTCTACCGCTGCCCAAGACAGAAGTTCAGTACTGTGCATTCGTGGGCAGAGGGAAAAGCCCTCACCGTGCCAGCATGGATGACGTCCTGGACTTCCGCTTCGTCGGGAACCTGACCACCATGACGAGTATGACGAAATTCTGCCAAAAAGGAAAGCGTTCAACTTTGTGGGGAGTCGGGGAAAACCTTTGGGGAAATATAGAACTGCAGTTCTGTGGAATTGAATTGCATTTCCCAGTTTCAGCGGGAACGAAATTAAATTACACTTCGATGACGTCGTCTGGAATACACTCACCTTCAGAGTATAAAAGAACGAGCCATCCCCGCTGACAACTTTCACTCACCTTTCACCCCAACGCTTCAGAGAACAATTATTAGACACGATGATGCAAGGAAGGGTATGTCTTTCACTGACGCGTCGCCCTTCCACCCAATCAACGCTCTCATAGACTGTACTCGTTACCGGGGGGACCGCGGGCATTGGCTTCGAAGTCGCTCGCGCTTTCGCCGGGTCGCGCGCCCGCGTTCTCTTGCTGTCCCGTAAGGTCGAGAATGGCGACAAAGCCATCGCTGAGATCAAGAAAGCCGTCTCTGACGAAGCGGACGTCCATTTCATCGAGTGCGACCTGGGTAACCTCGCGAATGTCAAGGAAGTGGGCGACAAGATCCGCGAACAAGAGGAGCGCCTTGACATCGTAGGTCAATTCTAAATTGCGTCGCTGCATGTGCTGACGGCAATTGTAGATCGTCGCAGACGCTGGCGTTGGCGTGAACCGATTCGACGTGTCCTCCGATGGGATTGACCGCCACTTTGCTGTGAATCATCTCGGCCACTTTTTGCTCATCAACCGCTTGCTCCCCTTGATGAGGAAGACGTCCAAGCTCGCCGGTGTCCCACCCCCGCGTATCGTGTCCGTTTCCTCCGAGCTTCATCGTATGGCTCCTTCTTCCGTCAAGTTCGGTTCCAAAGATGAGGTGTTGGAGGTTGGTTCGAAGGACTTGTCCCCCGCATTGCTGTACGCCAGATCCAAGCTCGCGAACATCCTTTTCACCAAGTACACCCTTGTCGAGAGAGCGTTCAAACCTGCGGGAGATCATATTTTGGCGGTGGCGACTCATCCTGGAGTCGTTCACACCGGTCAGCAAGACCAGTTCAAGGAGGCGTACGGTCCGCTGGTGGGAAGTCTCCTCAAGACTGTCACCGTCCCTTTTATGCGCAATGCAGAGCAAGGCAGCGTCAGTACCCTTTGGGCGGCGACCGCTGAAGACGTCGAGAAGAGCGGGGGTCAAGGCTTCTACTTCACGGACCCGGGCCAGGTGGGGAAACCGACGGCGCAAGCTTGTGACGCCCAGCTCGGTGAGAACTTGCACAACTTGAGCGAGGAGTTGATAAGGGGCAAAGTTGGACAAGACGCATTGTTTCCGTGGATCGATACTTCAGTTTGATTGTACTCGCCTTCCATCCATGTATTGTTAGAGCCTGTTGAGAATGTGTATCATGTGTGTATTGCCAAATTGAATAAGTGAGAAACATAGAATATGCTCGGGGAATCGAAGACATAGAACCTTTATCATTATGTATCGCTGAATGAAGATGTGAGGCATGGTTGTCGTGATATATGTCGGATCTGTAAAATCATTAAGCAAGCAAGCTTTACGCCGCAAGAAGAAACTCGTGGAATCTGGGGACGGGATAATGTCGGAGACTACATACAACACAGTTGAAGCTGGGGCGTGAGACCAGGTATGCTACATGAGGTGGTGTACAGGGAGATGCTGGAGTGCTTGCGAATCTCAATGGCGAATGCTGAGGGCGAGTACGGAAGTGTTCTCAGAGATGTTAGATCTCGTAAGGATGCCGAACGAGCTCGTCGTAGAGATCTGCCGGCAGATCTCGGACAAGGGTTACAGCTATCCCGATAACGGGAACTGCCTCAAGTGGAGGAAAGGTTCGCAGGAGACGCATGGGGCTAGGAGGTAGGATGAGTATAGTGTCTCAACGCACAGATAACACACGAAGATCGAACCTCGGTGAGTTCATGACTTCGTCACGCATGAGTAACAGTTGTGCGATAACACACAGAACGTTCAGGTGTACTCCAAATGCCAGGAGGAAGTCCCATAGCGTAAGTACCTGGTCCAATGGAGGTGTGCATGCACACAATGTGAGGACGGCTATCCCGATTGGAAACCGGTCAACATGATTCCACAACAGATATAGGTGAGAAAGGACGAACAAGGGAATGCATAGATTTCGGCGGAAAGATTTTTCATCCGGAGATAAGCAAAAAGCTCGGGGTCCACGATTTTCAGACATCGATCAAGGAGCTGTTGAACATGCATTTCGTCAATGCAATTCAGATCACAAAACGAGCAACGGCACCTTGAGTCCTCTGTGCACCCCCTCGAGTGTTGGTTGCACGTAGAGGGGACATGACTCTTCGATGAATTTAGCAAAGCAAAAGAACGCTTCAAGTTCCGAGGGCATGGTGTATAGGAATGGGGCAGCAAGCACGTTCATTCCCTGGACGTATGTGAAACCAAGTTGTTGGGTCTCCTGACGGTCTGTAACCAGACAAGGTAACCCAGGTTAGCGTCCCCACCCATCATAAATGTCCAATAGCGCACCATGATTCCGCCATACAAACGCATCCAGCAACCGAACGAGCATATCTTCCCGGACACGTTCCTTGAACCCACGATCTGTCGCTAGAGTTCTTTCGCCCAGTTGAACCGCGCGGGGCATCATCATAAACGAGATACCTACCTGAATGTATCGTTCCTAATCTTCTCCCGAACTTCACATGGACCACGAGAAACGTATTGTAGAAAGGTCTCTGCTGAGAGATCGTCAACTCGTAGAAGAATCTTCCAAATTCGAGGGCGAAGCGTCGCGTCCTGCAAGGATACACATTAGTGAATGGTCTGCTCGTCAATGGGGTGTCGTTACGAACAATTGTAGATGGGATGCCCTCGACAAGAATCAATCGCCTGAGCTTTTTTAACCCTTCGTCAACATCTCCTGATCGTTTTGACTTTGATGATTTGTGTTGATTTAGAATCTTAGTGAAGGAGTGGGCTGCTGCTTGGTTGTTTGACATGATGGTGGTGAATATTTGAATGTTGAATGTTTGGCAGTGGCTTCCTCGACACCGTCCACACACCGGTCTCCTGTGTCAGTTCCTAACTTGAATGCCTGTAGGCGCTGAGGACAACAACAGGCGTGTTACTCGCTGGTCTACTTAAGCGCCCTGGCAATCACAGTGTCAGCACCCAACCAGACACAGCTATTTCAGTACCATTGACACGACAAACCAAGTTACTGGACTCGAGCAGGGCGGGGCTAGCACTGGCGGCCAGCCCAATATTTAAAGCTTGCTTCTGCTCAAATCCTTCATTGCATTCTCCCTAGGTACCCTACCATCGGCTACCCCCAATGGATGTCCCATTCATCTCGTCCGGCGCGATGAGCCGCGCCCACTATGCTCTCGTGCGTAAAGTCGAGAGCGCTGCCTCTCCACAGGCAGCTGATCAGATCCTCCTGAATGAACTGGATGTCATACGCCGCGGTTTCCAGAAGCAACATCTGTCGATTGTACGTAGGTCCTCATGGATACATCTTGACCCCCTCCAAGTTAAGACCCTTGTAGAAGGAATGCAAGGAGAACTTGATATTACTGTTGTATTGTACCATGTCTCTGTCGACCGCTGGCCCTGGCGACTTGGAATTCGCCTTCCCACACGCAGTGAACTTGGCTGAGCTCGGCCAGTCTCCGATGGACAAGAAGTTTGGTGGGTATCCATCTTCCTGTCTAGCCTGTAATCTAAATGAACTCTGCGTTTCATATCATAGGTTATATCTTCTGCATGGAACTAATGCCTCCGAACCACGAACTTCAGCTCATGCTTGTGAATACACTACGGAAGGTGAGGGTCACAACCTTCAGGTGACGCCCTCCGGTACATTTCTGACTGATCCACAGGACTTGGAAAGCACCTCTGTGCCGCGAATATGCCTCGCTCTTGATGTACTCACGCAAGTACCTAACGAAGACGTCGTTCCAGCCGTTGATGCTCGTCTGCAGAGTCTCCTTCAACACAAATTGTAAGGAACACCGTTCAAGTTGACTGTGCCTTGAATACTATCTTTCATGGCTCTGCTTATAGAGCTCTTGTTCAACGACGCGCATTCATGGCGTATTATACCCTATTTCGGGAGGACACGGAACGTCTTTCGCGTCTAGAAGAGGTAGTACAGCGTCATCTACGGGCTGAGCCTTCTGGTGCTGGGTCAGCCTCTATGGTCGCGGGAAAAGTGTGTAGACCGCGTGTTCTTCCAGTCGGTGCTAACAAGTATCCTTAGCTCAAACACTCGGAACGTCTGGGGAGGATACTAAACGCCAATTTGCAACGCCAGCATCGTGAGTCTGGCGAAACGAGTTCTGCATTTGGCATTCTTCGAACACTTCGCAGGGGTGAAATGAAGTTAGTATGCCTACTATCTGACTTGCCGCTTGGGTTAAACGTATCATCAGACTCGAACCAAGGAATGTCTCGGTCGTCGTGGATATTATTACTCGTCAATCGAAAGATCCAATGCGAGGTAAGGGTAATCACATCGCCGTCACATCAACTGAACGTGGTGTACTAGCCGTTCTTTGCGAGGCCTTCATGCTCTTATCGACTGTTCTTCCGGAAGCCCTCCGAGAATCTCAGCTGATGGGTTCCGCTGTCGACAGCATCCGCCACCTTCTCACCTCCAGCGACCCCAACGACCAATATCTATTTGTGTCCTGTTTGAGTTGTCTGGATCCCAGCCTATGGGCTGGAACACTCCCAGGGACAGCAGCCATTTTAGACGAATGGGAGGTCCAGGGGATTATGAGGCTTCTTGACTCAAGGGATGGTTTGATAAGAAAGACGGTAATTCGTGCATTCGATTGCTGTATCTGTTCTGACAATCAGTTCCCTTAGACGCTGACAGTTCTCCACTCTGTCGATCCAGCTATTGTGGAGACGTATTATTCGCAATCGCTACACAACTTGTCGCCCTCGCTTTCATTGAGCGATAAGAATGAATATGTTTCACGTCTGCTTGAAATTATCGACATGCAATATTCCAATGATGTAGATCAATACGCAAGGAATCTGAAGGACCTCTTTGCAGTGGTCGAAGGGCCAGGCCAGGGCAGTACAGAGTATATCCCAGTTCTCGAGCCCAGCGTCGAGCGCATCCTCACCGGCATCCAGTCAAGTACGTCCTCTCCAGCAGAATACAGGTCTGGCTGACACTCTCAAAGGAGAAACCTCTTCCAGGATATCATGTATCACTGCGTTGGCTGTATTTCTTACCGAGTCGGGGGTGCATGTGGGACCAACACTGATGGTTGTGATGTCGGCCCTCGTATGTGAATATTGTGGCAAGCTCTCAGTATCGCCGCTGGAGATGCTCCGTGGTATAGCAACGAGGCTAGCTTCCTATGCCGGTGAGTCCGGTGAATGATGGATTGAAAAGACTAGGGTGACACCTTTCACCCCAGCATCTGTCCAGGACGCCTGCTTGCTTACGATGCTGAGGCTATCCGTGGAATGTGACCATGTTCCCGAGGAAGTTACTGTTGCTGTGCGGACACTGTCACAATTTGCTGGCATGCATCTCCGTAAGGTATGTTGGGTTCAATCTTGTTTTGTAAGGCCCTATGTAATGACCTTTCTAGCGATGCGACCAATTTCTGACGCTCTCGACTCAACGGCGTGTTCTCGCCGAGATTATATCCAGAGCGCCATCCTCATCCGTGTGTTGATATTCTTCGTTTGATGGTCACCGGTCGCTGACTGTTGGGAAGCTGCCGGGCTTCCTCGTCGTGCTGACTAAGTATCGGTCAAGTCCGGCCGCAACCTCGGGGTCGCCTCGGGCAACTCCCCCAAGACGCCCGGATTCGTTCGAGCTCTCTCCTCCTACACGAGGAACCACACCCTCTAGAAAGTTGCGATACGATGCTTATGCAGCTCCGCAGCCTATGCCCAGCCTCAGGCATCTCACGAGCCCACGAAGATCAAAAGGCTCCGTCTCCAGTCCAGAGGGCATGTCCAGGAGCTTGTCGCGCGCAAGTGACACGTCACAGTCGTTAAATGAACTTGCCAAGACTCTCACGCCAGGGGAGCTGACGCTGGCAGCGGCTCAAAGCCCCTTCTATGGGGTCCAGGAGGTATGATCAATCCACTGACTCCTATTGGTAGCTGAAGCAGAAATAGACCGGCAGAATACCCGAACCTGGGGGCCGAACGCCAGAGGATGACCTAGTTGGTGCTATTGCTGAGAAGGATTGGTGTGATGCTGATGTTATGAACAGGCGTCCCGAGTGGATCTTATCGCGCTCGATTCGCCGTTCGTTGCAGAGCCTGCAAAGGACGTGCCAACGGACCCTGATTTTCAGGCTAGATGGGAATCCATGGAGAATGCCAATGTCCGGGGTTGGTGCGAAGCCTCGCTGGATATGATCGTGAGATTGTTGCAATCGTTGCAATATCGTATGAGAGTCATTGCTGTTGACCAACCTCCGTTCGAAGGTGAGTTAATCTTGGGGTTTGGCTTTGAAGCAACAGCTGATCACTTCCTGTTACTGCAGGAGAGCTCAAGGTTCTTGTACAAGGGCCGTCGCCGCAACAGTATGCAACTCTCCGACTGCGGGAGGGTGACGACGAGAGTTGTCTATGGCGGTTACGGTGTGACGATTTGGAGCTGCGTGCCTCCATCAAGAGATTGTTGGAAGATATCTAGGGATGCTCAGGTAAAGGTCTCGTACTTGTTGATCTGAGAATGAACCTTAGCTGTGCATTATAGACCAAGGTAATGACTCGACGGATATCACCTTACTTATATCATGTGTTACTTCTGGTCGGCCATTGGGTCCAAATTTTGTCCGAGTATGTACCGAACCGAGTCTCCTTTCTCTTCGCTCCCCTGCTTAGTGGTGTAGTCAGCAGGAGTTGATAGGAGTGTAAGATATAGATACGCCGTGGGAATCATGCGGGGCAGGAAATTTTCGTTACAAAAATCTCTTTTGATTTCAAGCTCTCATCTGAGAAACCGCTCAATCAACTCTTCGAAACGATCTATGACAGTGAACTCGCATATTCAGTAGTGAGTATATTCTCCATTCCAATTTATTATCAGCGTTTGTTGACCGAGATATTGCTCGCTTCAGTACACTGCGTTTCATTCACCACGTTCTCTTCGGGCCAATTGTTGTGTCTGTTCTCGACACCGACCGTCCTCCTTAGGATCCGCTCAGTTCTCCAGCTTGGATCCTCAGCCTTAGCCTCATCTTCTGGCTGATGGGATAAATTCTTCCGCTCCTGGCTCCGGACCTGTCACAAGTCCACAATCCAGCTCCACTATCCGAGCGTATCTTCCATTCACCGTGCCCACACTCTTCAACAATCTCATAAAATTACAATGATATCTCTTTCCCACCAATCCATCTTTCGGCCTACCAGCCGTCCTCCTTCACCATCTTCTTCCCTTGGCTCGCCCGTGGTCGCAGAGAGGGCTCGTTCTCTTACTAGGGTGTCTTTTGGTCTTCGGCAATCTTCCTTGACGTCGGTAACCTCGCGTGGCTCTACTCCTGCCCCTCTCATCCAGGACGGGTCTTATTTGGAAGCAGTCAGTTTGCGACTGAACGAAGCGGTCTCCAAAGCGCTCGCCCAGCCTTTGGGACCTTCTTTGCCCAACGAGCTAGTGGCTGGCAGACGCCCAATCCCGAATTCGCGTGGCCATACCTTAGGTGCATTGATTGCATCGTGAGTTGCGACTTATCTGCTGGTTTTATGTCTCTCATTGGTTTTTAGCGAGTTGCGAGCTGCCCAGGACAACTCGCACTTGTACAGGGCTATTTTGCGTTCCCTGCACAAGCCGCTATCGGTTATGCTGAGCAATTTGTCAGCTCTGTTGCTACCTTTGTTGGCATCCCCGGCATTCATACAACCACTCACTCTCCTGACGCCGATCCCAAATGCTACTCAAATGCATGCAGTGGCTCTTGCCGACTTTGCTGGGGAGCTTCTTTTGGACTTTGATGACATGTCTCTGGGCATTGACACCGAGAATCGGGTGGATGGCCTCAAATCCATCCGGACTGGTCTCGTCTCCCTGATCGGACGTGTCGTTAACTCCTTGATTGCGGGGGTCAATGCCGAATTGATGCCTCTCGTTGTCGCATTGGAAATCCCCGCCAACGTAACTTTCGACAAAGCAGCGGTGAAGTCAGGAGCCGTTCATCCCTCTATTACTGCGCTCCAATCTCTTGTTCCGATTTATGCCAGTGCACTTGCACGTTACACGACCACAGGCCCTTCGCAGGGCTTGCTTGCATCATTCTTGATCTCGATTGTATGGCGGGCACTTGTTGCCTTGTCACACCGCACAACGGTATCTCCAGCTTCCTTCGAGAAGATGGGTCCTCCGCATGGCCAATATATCCCCTCCCAGAACGCTCTTCAACCTGTCCCTGCCACAGGATTGTTTGGCCTCAAGCGACGCACTTCGCGACCGCCATCACCTGTCGTTACTTCATCCGCTGCTACCGACGCAAGAGCACTATACGATATTCTCTCATTACTTCCTCGCCCTGCCGCACACACGCCGGTCGCTCGCGAGGCGGTGGATGAAGTATTTGTTCCTTTGGAAGCACTCGTGGCATTACTTGATGCTGCAGGCGACCCCTTCTTCGAAGCGCAGAAATCGGCGGAAGAGATTGCCGATGAAATTGATTCGCTTACGGATGACCTCCCAACTTTGATTGCTCTTCCGGTGTTGCTGCGTATGCGATGTCTCGGAGTAGCACTTAGTCCCCGCGTGGGTACTCTTCTCGACACGCCAGAGGACGAATATCGGAAGAGCTGCCTGACCGGCTTTGGCCGAGCAGAGCAATGTGGTCCTATCATCGCCCGCCGTGCATTAAACGCGATATACAGCTGGGTCGGTGGAGATCCGCCGGAGTGCATCGTGGACTGGCTGGAGGGTCGACTCTGCGAGAGTGATGATTGACTGTATGGACCTATACGCGAGCATCTGGAAATCACCAAACGTAACGCATGTTCATTTAGGATGGTTTCGCTGTATTATACTTGTGCGTTGGATTCGTCGTCGCAATCTAGAGTTTTTCTTTGTCCATCTATACATGTTTATCTCTTGCAGCTTTCTTCTTGCTTTTGTGATGTCTTTGGAGAATTTACATCGTATCTATCATGCCGTCCGGCACGATGCAGAGAGTAATTATGTGCATCTCGGACTGAATGTCCATGTGGTCGTTTGGACGTCGACTCGAGCTACATGGTGGGTAGTACGCATACACTAATGCGCCGCTCACTGTCCCGCAACTAAGGCAGCGTTTGCGGTAAGAATCTTGTTCAGCCCATCGCGGCGCAAACAATTCTCAAACGTGAAACTCTTCGCGATCTCGTCCAACTCAGCCTCGCTCTTCCCTCGGAAGTGCTCCGCCCATTCCTTGACGAGATACTCTGCAACGAGGATGCTTCTCGACAGTCTCCCAACACGATCTGACATCTTCCACACAGGTGCGGGGTAGATCGATTGGTTTTCCTCTGGGATTTCCTTGCCGATGTGGTCGATGAGGGGTTGGTAGACATGTTGGACCCATTGGGTGTCGGCACCCCAGGCGTCCACGGCGAGGTGGTGTTTCTTGGCGAGGAAGTCTTTGAGGAGGGTCATGTAGGGCGTTTCTTGGGAGACGTAGACCATGCCCTGGAAGCCGATATCTTTGTACAACCAGATCGACCAACTCAGTCGGTCCTGTGGAGGGGGAGGGGGGAGTTAGCGAAGAGTTGCTTACGGGGGGTGGGCAACTCACGTCGTTGTAGATGGCGAGTTGGTCTTTGAGAACGAGGTAACGGTGCTCGTTGGTAGCGTCGGTGGCTAAACCGTCGTATTGCTTGCGAGCATAGACTGGGCCCCATTCACCGTTCCAAACGCAGAGACCGCGCTCGTCCATCCATTCTCGTTTCTTTTCATAACTCCTCTTCAGTCTCTTCCGTTGCTGTTCGGTGCTGTCGTATGTCTCTGGGGATGCGGGGAAACCAAAGACCGAGTAGTCTGGGAATCATGATGGAGAATGAGGCGTTCTGCATCGTCACCCGTATGAACAAATCGCGCTTACCATGAATCGAGTAGGCCGTGTTCTCCCACTTCTTGTGCACATCTCCAAAGTGCGAAAAGTCCGACGCGAACGTATTTCCATCAAAGAAAATCGTATGCTCTTCATCGACCGCCCTGATCGCATCATACACCCTCTCATAAAACTTGATCACCGTCGTATGCGTGGGATCGGTCGGTTCGTTCAAAGGGTTATACCCCGCGATCCACTTGTTTCCAGCATAGTGCTTGGCGAGTTCACCCCAGAGCCAGATGGTACGATCTTGGAAATCTTTGTGGATCCAGAAATTGGCAAGGTGGGTGCCGGAGTCGCAGTGCCAGTCGGTGTTTTGACCACCGGCAGCGGCGTGGAGGTCGAGGATGGTGTAGATGCCTTGTTGAGCGCAGAGATCGATGACGCGGTCGAGGTGTTTGAAACCCTCTTTCTTGAGCACGCGCGGGTTCATGTCATCTGTGAAGGTACGGTAAGCGCTCTGGGCACGGAGAGAGGGGAGAGACTCGCCTTCGAAATGCCTGTAGTTGAATGGTAGACGGATGCAGTTCAGTCCGAGACTCTTGAAGAACTTGGCATCTTCCTCTTGGAAGAAATATTGCAAAAACTACAACGTGCAAAGCACCGTCAGGGGTGTCCGATCGGGATCGATAGAGATAATTTCTCTCCCCCGAGAGTAGCCCACCTTGTCGAAGAAGAACTCAGACTTTGCGGGACCGACGACATCTGCGAGCGCAGCCCGGATCTGAAATTCACAACCGGGATAACCGGAAATAAAGTTCTCCATGCTACGAGGGGGGATCGTCGGATGTCCCGATAAGCACACTGAGAGCAGGATCGGACGTACTTCATCCATCCTCCGAGACCAGCTCCGCGGAGGATGACTTCCTCGCCGTCACCGTCGACGATCTTGGTCCCCGAAACCTTGAGGTAGGATGACATGACTCGATGATGGGTATCTGAGAAAAAAAGAGGGACGTTGGGGGATCATCCTCTTAAATACTTCCCTGTCACGAATTACGGTCCGTCCATGGCCACGAGACAGGGGGCTGAAAGTACTAATCACCCGACATTTTCCCATTCGTCCGCGTCAGGTCCGATAGGCTAGTCACAGAGTTCGCGAAACCGGCAGACGATAGTCGGTCGCGTCGCATTTTTTTTCTTCCCCGGCCATGTGAGAGCCACGCGCACAACACCCATGGACAACCCGTGGTATTTATCTCATGTACAGTCGTAAATCTACAAATCGATTTCCACAGCAAGTTTTGGATCAAAAACAATGATCAAGGTCCAGAAAATGTGTCAGAACATAGCAACCCATGAAAGTGTGTACAAGTCCACGTTTAACAGCTATAGGGACAGTTGAGGGTATTGAGGTATTCTGTGAGAGTCGTAAAATGCACAGTGGTGGTGGAACATTTCGATTGAGATAGATAGAAAGAACCGTCCCTGCCAAAAAAGATAATAGTATGCGGTCGGTTGCGTTTGAAGTCGTGAATAAATCATGAAAGGAAATGTGCACTTAAAAGATGCCCCCCGAGTCTTCGTTGCGTATCTGTAAAAAGGTGTTCCGAGGGTCTCCGAGCATTCTCACCGGTCGAGATAGAATCCATCTCCCCGGGTCGGCACCCTCGCTCGCGGGTCTTCTTCGACCCCTGGAATTTCCCCGTGCTTCGTAAGATGATGCCAATAGAGGACGTCTCCTGCCTTGAGCTTGCGAGGAATAGGCTCAGGCGTCGATCTCCCGGATTCCGACAGAGTATGAGGAGCTAGGCGGGGAAAGGACGACTGCAGAAGCGGTGGGGGAGATCGCCGGGGCGAAGTCGGAGGGGGGGAAGCGACTGGGCTAGGTGAAGAATGACCAGAAGACGGAACGAATTCCATCGATTCCATTCGTGGAGAAGGGATATATTCGGAATTTGGGGACGGAGGGGATGGTTGGAAAGCCTGTGAGGGCACAAAACTGCCGATTCTACGAGCCTGTGCGTCGGCGATGGAGTGAAAAGTGGCTGAATAAGCCGGTGCGAGGGGAGGTGGGGATGAAGGCGGGGGTGTGTGGAATTCCACTGGCATGACACCGGGCTCACCGGGAATATGGTGGCGCTCTGAGGCGACAATTTCGCTCGAATGGAAAACGAACCTGTGACCGTTGGTAGCGCGATTAGTCGCAGAAATCGAAGAGGTACATTTGGCGCACTAGAGAGACGATTGTCAGAATCTCTCATTTTTGAAATTCATTTCGGAAGAATATCTCACGGGAATGACAATCATGTAGCCGACGGCGGTTCCGCATGTGTGACAACAGAGAGTTTGGGTCAAACACTCGCATGTGCGTGGAAGAGAAGGCGACGTAGTTGCACGACAAGGGGGCGGACGGAGAGCATCTGGATTTGTTGAATATGCAGAGCAATTTGTAGGAAGTGCGTCGGTAGAGAAAAGAGAGACGTTTGGTCTGAGTAATAATACAGCCTGTGAACACTCGGTTAGCAGGGGACGATACGGAAGGCCGAACGAGTTTGACAAATACTTTCCTTCATACCGCGATTCGTTAGAAATGTACCACACGATCTGCAATCCAGGATCCAGACTTTATGAACGAGCTGGGGTGGTTGTGGCGGCGGATAAGGATTGTGATGGAGAAAAGGGACATGCGCTTGCCATGGAGGGGAAGCATGAGGGGGGAGGGTATAATAGTTGAACGTGGCTGATGAGGGGGGTATGTTTGTGAAGTGGGGTGCGAACATCCTTTCGTAGGGAGGGGATAAGAAGTGGGGGCCACTGTCTGAGTCAAAATGAGCGTGATTGTGGGCGGGTTCAGGACGGAGACTCTGAGCGCGGGGTGGTGATGGGCGGGGGTATGGGTTCTGAGTGTAAGTGTGGACCGGGGGGGGAGGGACGTCGGTGTTGTGGTTAATGCCCGCGATAGTTAAGGCGGGCATTTTGTATATGTGGGCGACGTGGTGGGCGAGGAGGGGAAGGAGCGGTAAAGGAGAGGGAGTGAAAGGAGGGGAATATCTGTCGGGTGAGAGTCTGTCTTATAGCTATAGCTTACTATAATAACTTAGACAAGTCGATCACTCATTCGGTTACCTAAGCATCGGGGACTCCCGATCCGCCAGCTATCATTACACTGACAACGCGGACTCTCATCGACATGGACAACATCACTACCCTCACAAAGTCTCACTCGGCCATCGCTGCAAAAAAGAGAGCGAGGAGGAACGAAATAAAGGAAATCATATTCGACGACGATGCAAGAAGGTATATCTCCAGTGGTATCACTCACACCTACCCGCTAACACAGAACAGGACATTCTTGACCGGATTTCATAAACGCAAGGTGGCCAGACGCGAGGAGGCAAAGAAAAAGGCGATTCTTAGAGATAAGCAAGCGAGACAGGAGGAAAGACGCGAGGTACTTGTATCCAAACGTGCCAAATGGATGCGTCTCTCAACCCGTGCTAGCATCGCCGTGCACTTACCGAACGAGCGGCGCAGAATGCAGCCGAGGTCGAAAGAGCATACGGTGCTGTTACAGGTACGATTACGTGTCTCTTCAATAGAAGGCTCTGACCGTGCATGAACAGAAAACAACGACGAGTGGGACGGGGTAAAGAGTGAGGACGAGGAGATGGAAGAAGAGTTTGAAGGGGACGAGCAACTGGCGACGGTGACGGTTGTTCAAGATTTCGATCTCTCTGCTTTGCATGGACCACCGCAACAGTCGATACCTCCTCGCGATCGGAGAGAAGAACGGACGATCAACACCAAGGGGAAAGAAATCGAAAAGGTCAAACATGACGTAACCAAATCAAGGAAACGCGAGAAAGTCAAATATCAGACAAAGGGTGCCCGACTCTCAGAGAGATCGAAGCAAAGAGCACGTAGAACAGAGAAAGCAGAGCGAGCTGGAGGAAAGGCGTCGAGGAAGGGAAGACGGCGATGACCGCCTTGCTTGAGCCACTGTCAGCACACAGCTCGGCTTATACCGGTGATGCTGCTCTATAGTAACACTGGAAATAACGACTAGTCTTTGCCCTACACTTTCGACCATACAATTTTGATTGATGCGTGTTAGAAATATCTGGATGCAAGTGTGTCTAACTCGGAGAATAGAGGTAAAGAGCCTGCGAATCAACGTTCAACGACGGAAGTTCCCGAAGGAGGTCTGTTGATAAATGCTGTAGAGCTAGCTCATTCCCCCTCATAGGGTGAACTTGATTTGCGTCCTCGTTACTGAGCTGCTCTGTTCTGCTAGCACAGTTGCTAGCATTCGAGCATCTCATCTAACCCGAGCCATCTTCAAGCGACACACCCTTCTAGACTTACGGGGAAATGGAGAAGATATCAGACACCGTCACCTCCCTAATCCGCATCGACATCAA
Organism: Chalciporus piperatus; assembly: GCA_038093975.1. Lineage (NCBI taxonomy): Eukaryota > Fungi > Basidiomycota > Agaricomycetes > Boletales > Boletaceae > Chalciporus > Chalciporus piperatus. The sequence goes on from JBBPTG010000030.1 coordinate 113,086, forward strand.
AGACGGGCGCCCATCCGCCTGTTCATCTAGCGATCCCTCCATCGTCTGGAGTGAAACCTTTGGCCTAGGTTGGCGTTTCGGGATCTCATACGGGCGGTTTGCCAAAGTCCGCTTATACCTCGATCACAACCAATCCCACACAGAGAAAGACCAAGCCTCTGTGACCGTCTGTCTCAAGGCAATCGCCGACAAAAATGCGCGGGGGATTAAAGAGAGAGTGACGACGATCATGAACTTTGGACATGGCCAACCCGCGCTTCTTGGGTCTTGGTCCCCGTCTCATCTCGCTTCACATCCCTATGTCTCGCTCACGTTGTGTACGAAGGCTAGATTCCCCGATCTTGTGACGGACCCGTTGGCTTTGACGGCGGTGGCGTTACGACAGTCTATGGCGAGTGGTGATTTTGTGGATACCAGATTCTACGTGTTCTCTGCCAAACGCCCCGGGAATACGGCTGGCAAACCACGCGTGGTGTATGCCAACAACGATAGTATCGGGATGGTGCTGCCCAAGTCTACTCCAGGTATGGTTCGTGCGCTGACCGTGTCATATCTCGAATTCACGCCATTACAGAAGTGAAGCAAGCTTCGGGGTTGGCGCCCCCGTTTTTAGTCAATATGACTGGAGATGGTCATATCAACGACGAGGCTGTTCTTCACGCATACGAATATGAACAGGACAGTGATCTCGACGACGAGGAAGAACAGGATGATTTATATGAGGTCCCAACCGCCGACTGGGTTGCCCGATTGCTCAGAGGAACTACCTTTGACTCAGACTCCGATGGCAATGCTTCCGACGCGCTGGAAGAGGAAACCAATGAGACACCGAATGGTCCTTTAGAGATGCTCACAGATGAAATACCGTCTCTACTTGAAACACAAGCGATCGCAAATCACGTGGCAATTACAACACAAGAAGCCTCGCTGCCTGCATCTAATCTTCCCCCCACAACTTCTCCTCAGGCTGACGCACCGTCTGCTGACGACTCACCACCGCTCTTCGTCACCGACACCGCACCTTCACGTCCTTTCGCCAGACGCTCGACAAGCGACATCATCCTCGTCGATCGAACAGGTCGCGGCAAGACACTCAGGGACAATGAAGATGCCCGCTTTAACGCACTCCGAATTGGACGGGAGCCAATTACGGGCGGGTTTTCGCCATCAGCTGGGAAATCCTCAGACTCGACCTTGAGTATGTACCCTTTTTTGCTTCATGGTGCATCAAGATTTGAATTGGTGGTGTTAGACGCGAAAACGTCGGCGGGAGGTATTCCCTGCGACCTCACGGGTGGAACGTCAGCAGATCCCCCTGCGTATTCTGCCAGTAACTGTCGCATGATCCTTGTCAAAGGTATCGCATATAGAACGTCAGCATATTCGTCATCAGCAAATTTCACGAAATTAACAACTTGCCTTCTAGATGGGTTTCATACGTCTATTTTCGCTACACTGGTCAAGTATCCTTTTTACCTTTGAAGTCGGCCCAAAGCAGTTCCCCTCGGAGGCGTCATATCGACCTACGTCGGCCACCCAGCTGTTCGCCAAAGTCGATGTATCGACTTGCAGTCATGGTAGGCAGGATGTTCGCAAGCTCCTGATTCTCATACTCTAACCCCGCATGCGTGATGACAGCTTGCAGACGAGAGATTGCAAGAACTTGCTTTCCGGGCGATCAGAGAAGGCATATCGAAGGATAACATCATCGAAGAAGCATTCTCCTGGTTCACAGCTCAGTAAGTCCGAGTCTGACATCATGGCTTTACGCCTCGTTACACCTGTTGACGGTATCCATCTCGCAGGTACTCCAAGGTCAGCGAGTATGAACTGGGAAAGGTTTCCGAACTTCGCAAAGAACCTGAAGTTATAGCGGCACTCAAGCTCCAGATGAAAGCCGTGACATCAGGGGAGAAGCCGTGGGCCGAAATGGTTCTCGTTGCACTGACTGAGCTCCTCTATCAAAACTGACTGCTCCTTCCTCAATTTGTATTCTTCCCGACGTGGCGTTATCGTGCCGTTGTCCACTGTTCCTTGCTGTGAAACTCTTGTACTTTTATTGTACTCCGATGTCCTTGCACACCTTGTTTTCTGTACTACTTGGATCCCGCATTGGCCCACACTCTCCCGGTAACCCCCAAATCCCTCCACGCCTGACAACCTCATCCATACCGCGAGTATCTGCCCCCCCCGAAGACTCCACTTTCACGTTACAATCAGAATTTGTGCTTCCGTTTTTGTTGTCCAGGTCTTCAAACGACACACGTAGCTCGTCGATACCCATCGCAGGAGCTCGCGCCGGACTCGAGAGGAAGACATGGGCGGAGGCAGAGACGGAATGGGCGAACTCGTCAGTTCGATACCCATACCTGCCATCGTGATGTCAATGCCAGAATTAATGCTCATACTCGGCCCTGGGATCCGATCCGAAAAGACTGCCGCCGGTAAGTTACTAGAACCAGAGATCGCATGCGACCCGACACCGAGACCTTCGAGTCCAAAGTGGGACGTCGATGCGTTGGTGGGGACGAGAGGGGGCAACATCGTAGAAGGAAGGTAGACCGTCACGGGGATTGAACGTGGCGTGACCGTTCCTGCGAGAACGGAGGCGAGCAGTTCGTCCGAGACTGGTTCTCCAGATTCGGGAACAGAGGGCGGCATGACGTCCGATAGCTTTGTAGAGACCATTGAAGGCATACCTAACAGCTCGTTCAGCCAGCATCGTTCTCTGACGACCTAGGAATCGGACTCGTAAGTTTTCAGGATGATGCGATCGCACTCGGAACAACATAGGCTAGAATACGCAGCAACGTTTCACGGGGGTCGATGTCCAGATGCTTACGTAAGGGTGCCAACTGCGACATAGCCCTATAGTACTATAGATGTAGTTAGTATTAGCCCTTACATACCACTTACACTTACACTGTCGCAGCTGGCTGCACAATGAACACTCTCTACACTGCCGGAGTACGACAGACAAGCTCACTCTCCGCAGACGTCGAACGGTTCAGAAATGGTGACAACTCGGCCTCCCTCCAAGGTTTGCCAACGCACCTGTGCATACCAGAACCCTCACCCACTCACGTACTCGCTAGGGCAAATATCCGCGTCTCTATCAGCGATGCAACGAACCATAGAGGACTATGATTCAATGATAAAGAGAGAGATAATAAAGGCAAAACAAGAAAAGGGTCAAATGTACACCATTTGTCTTGACTCTACTCCTCTTACTCAACGCCCCGTTCCCTGTCAGGCGTGTACAGAAGTTCAGGGCAGACTATGCAGACTTTAAGAGCCAGTTCGAGAGTATAAAGAACGAGGTAGGCCTCCGCGTCCATCTCGTATTTGCCTTGCCATATCACGATGAGTCTAGAGAACCACGGCGCAGCGCAATGACCTGCTAGGCGCACCTTCAGGTATTCTCTCTCCAGGTGGATCAGATACGCGAAGACGCTTTATACCAACGAACCAACTCAACGCCGAAACCTCCTCGCAACACTCAGAGTCTCCTTTCCGAACGCCCGTACCACCAAATTCGACTCTACGCGAACACCACGCACTCCACGAACACTCGTTTATTCATAGTACAGAAGCCAGACTTGATGACTTCATTGCTCAGGGACGGGAAGTGTTGGACAATTTGGTCGACCAGCGCAACGTGCTCAAAGGCACTCAGCGGCGACTGCTCGATGCTGCAAATACATTGGGGCTTAGCCGTGATGTTATTGGATGGATTGAACGACGGAGGTAAGGATTGATATGCACGAGTTCCCAGTGCGGGCTGGCTGACACTTTTTGAATAGTACACAAGACATGTACATCTTCCTGGGCGGCGCAGTTTTCACATTTTTCTGTTTCTTTTTGATTTGGAGGTATCTAGGCTAGATAGTCGGACTGTAGCTTTCTTCTACTCTGGTTCTACACAGTTCATTCACGAGTGTTTCACGTTTGTCCAAGCCGTGCGCGATAAGTTCCGAGTGCGGCTTGGTACTTTTCGTGAGCACTACCGAAACGGGCGAACGTAGTTACACTCCTGGCCAACTCCTGGCATCAGATTCAGAGCACCGAGCTGCTCTCCCACCCACTCAGGTGGTACCGATGACTACCAGAAGCACCAACTCATTCCACGACTATACAGAAGGCGCATCTGCCATCGACATCAACGATGCAGTTCAGCGTCACTCTATGGCACGACGAGAATCAGAATATGGTGACGACGGCGCAGGCGCAATGTTCGACGGACCAGGGCACGTAGCCGTACCTTCCAGCGTCTCAAGGATGTCCTATACCGAGAGGAGTTTGGCTAGACGAAGTTCAGAATGGTCCAGAAACAGGCGGAGGAGCGAAGACGGTGCTGTTGCGGGTTCGGTCTCAGGGAAGGCACGAGGAAAGCGAAGGATGAGTACGGAGAGCAATATATCCCAGACATCCGTGGCGACTGAGGCGGAGAGCGTGTTGGATGAACGTTCGCGGTTGGTCGGGAGGGGAAGACCACCAAGAAGGTCGATATCGCCGTCGATGAACAGGTCCTCGGTGTTTGCAAATATTGCAAACATCTCGCAGTTGTTTGGAAGGGGTGGAGGGGAGGCTTCAACACGCAGAGAATCCGTATCTCGGTCTTCTGTTTCGTCCACTCGACGGTCAAGACGGAGCCGACGCTCGGACGCGGGATCGGAATATGCACTCGAGACGGAGGAAGAGAGGGAGGAGCGGTGGGGGTACTCTTCGGGCGAAGAGGACAATAGCTCGGAGTCGGAATCTCATGTCTCCATGGCTTCCAGCCCTATCGCAAGCGATGTCGACTTTGGGTCCTATCCACCATCACCCACTGGTCCGTCGTCGCACCTCCCACTCTTCTCGACGGATCCAATATTTGGGGACGAAGTTCGCATAGAGATAGATGTCCCGCTAGAGTCTCTAGACCCACCTCCCCCCGGTCCACCGAGCAGACAAACGATTTATATCCCAGACGAGGACAGCACAATACGATTCGTGGGTTATGAAGTCGTACCGTGGCGCCATTATCTCTGGAGGACGGTGTGCGTGCTGACGCTCGGCATGTTCGCTCTTCTTGGGCACTGGTTCCCTCGGTTATGGCTCCGTTGGGTCGTTAAAGAAAAGGCTTTCAAGGATCTTAAACAAGGCGTTGTGGTCATCGAGGTGCGTATGTTCTCCCGTGTTGAATACACTTGTTCATGGCAACGTCCCAGTCTCCACACAGAGACATAACGATGTTCCCCGTGAAACGTATTGCATACCCTTACGAGCGGTCCACCGTCTTTCCTACTGCCTCGTCAGAATCGAATGGCCAACCTCGGAAACCGTCTGTATCATCGAGAACGAAACTGAACGGGAATGGTGACAGTAACGATAAAGTCGACATGCTGGAAGATCTGCATATAGTCGACTATCGATATTCGCGTTTTGTGTTGGACACTCAGACGGGGTTGTTTACGATGATAAGGTATTTCTTTACTCACGATGATGTGTGCGTTTCTTTATCATACCCTCAGGGATTGGAGAGATCCTACTTGGACAGGATTACAGTCCGTTCAAAATGGGTTATCGGATCATACCAGGAAACAGCGACTGACGTTATTTGACTCCAACTTACTGGACATCGCTGGGAAGTCGACCATGGCGTTACTCGTGGATGAGGTATGCATAGGCAAGCAAAGCATTCCTGTCAGCTGATAGCAGAGTAGGTCATCCACCCATTTTACGTTTTCCAAGTGGCAAGCATTCTCTTATGGTCTTGGGACGACTACTATTACTACGCCTTTTGCATTGCGCTTATCTCGACGATGAGTGTGGTCACCACGCTTTTGGATACCAAGAAGGTAATTTCAGCGCTCGATGCTTAATGCGCGGTATGTTGAACTCGTACAGACCATCAAGCGGATGCGCGAAATGTCTCGTTTCTCCTGTGAAGTTGTCGTCTACGCAAATGGGAAATGTAAGCTCCCGCCTCTTCCGTCTTGCCAGCCTTGGGTGACGAACGTATCCAGGGACTGAGTGCAACTCGACGGACCTCGTTCCTGGTGATATCGTCAATCTCTCCGAGCTGCGCGCCCCATCCTTCCCAGCGGATATGCTTCTTTTGTCTGGCGATGCCATCGTAAACGAGAGTATGCTCACTGGCGAGAGCGTGCCGGTGTCGAAGAATCCCGTCAAGGACGAAGATATTGCACGGTGGCGAGAGCTTAAAGACGTTCAGGGCGACATTACGAAGAGTTTTATTTATATGGGGACGCGGGTTGTCCGTATTCGTGGTGCGCTTGGTTTTGATGGAAGTATAGGGAAGCCATCGCTTGGATTTGTTGTCCGGACAGGTGAGTCACCTCCGTGATGCATTGGGCTATGCTTGAACTCGCTCACAATTGGGCCAGGATTCAATACGACCAAGGGTGCCCTTGTTCGGTCGATGTTGTTCCCGAAGCCTATGGGATTCAAGTTTTACAGAGACTCGATTCGGTTCATAGCCGTGCTTGCTGGAGTTGCTGGGGTTGGTTTCTGTGCGAGTGCCGTTCAGTTTGTCAGGCTCGGGGTAAGTCAGGTTGCTCGAGTTCGCCTTCCAGGCACTGATTGTCACATCAAAGGTACAATGGGATACGATCGTCGTCCGTGCCTTGGACCTAATCACCATCGTGGTTCCTCCTGCTCTGCCGGCCACACTCTCCATTGGGACTAGTTTCGCCATCAGTCGTCTCCGAAAACTCGGTATCTTCTGTATATCCCCAACACGTGTCAACGTTGGAGGGAAAATCAATGTGTGTTGTTTCGACAAGACCGGCACACTCACCGAAGACGGACTCGACATCCTCGGTATCCGTTCCCTCGACCGCTCCGAGCCTCGATTCGGTGAACTTATCGACAACGTACATGATCTCCCCACTGCTCGGGATCGGGCTAGTTTCTTGCACGCTCTCGCGACTTGTCATTCGCTAAAAATGATCGAGGGACATGTTCTTGGGGATCCGTTGGACGTGAAGATGTTCGAGTTTACAAAGTGGTCGTTGGAGGAAGGGTTGATTGCTGGGACTGGGATTATTAAGGAACGAGGAGGCACTGAGAGACCTACGGCGCTGGTGCAGACGGTCGTACGTCCACCAGGGAGTGCACAGTTCCGACTCGAAGATGCGCTTAAAACTAATGGCAAGGTGTGTCTTTCGATGCCATTGCGGCACCTTATTTAGGCTGACTTGTGTTGTGTTGGGTAGCATGCACATTTCCTCGAATTGGGAGTGATCAGGACGTTCGAGTTCGTGTCAGCGCTACGACGCATGAGCGTTGTTGTGAAGAGACTCAAGAGTAGCAGTATGGAGATTTATGTCAAGGGCGCGCCGGAGGTTATGGTGGATATTTGCGAGAAGGATTCTTGTGGGTTTGATTCTTTTTGTTGCATTGCTTTGGTTGTCTGACGGTCTTGCTCGCAGTTCCTCAGGATTATGATGATTTATTGTCATATTATACTCGGAGAGGGTACCGTGTTATCGCTATCGCTGGCAAGGCCATAGAGGGTCTCTCCTGGCTCAAAGCCCAGAAGATGAAACGGTCAGTCGTCGTTTCCATCATATTATATTACCCGTAATGCTCACAAAGCAACCCAGGGAACAAGCTGAATCCGGTCTGCGCTTCCTCGGGCTTATTATCTTCGAGAACAAGCTAAAACCCGGCACCACGCCTGCCATCCAAACTCTCAGAACGGCGCATCTAGCATGTCGGATGATCACTGGTGACAACGCACTCACTGCTGTCAGCGTTGCAAGAGAGTGCAGTTTGATCAACCCAGCTGCGCATGTCTTTGCACCGACCTTCATTCAAGGCGCGTGCGACACTGTCCCTTCTACCCATCGTGTTGACATGTTATTTAGGGAATTCAACCACCCCGGTCTCGAGGCTTGATTGGTCCAGTATGGACGATCCGTCCTGGAAGTTGGACGAGTATAGTCTTAGACCGTTGACCCCACCACATCATAGCGTTACAGACGACGAAATAGATTACCAGGACTACACGCTTGTCATGACGGGTGACGTGTTCAGGTGGATGATCAACTATGCCCCACTTGAGACCCTTCAACGTGTACGTCCAATCGTCAAGTCCGTATTTATGGAGTTTCCGCTGATCTATTGGACAGATGCTCGTGAAGACCCAAGTATTTGCTCGCATGTCACCCGACGAGAAGAACGAAGTGGTTGAACGGCTGCAAGCACTCGGTTACACCGTGTTGATGTGTGGCGACGGCGCGAACGATTGTGCTGCACTCAAGGCCGCTGACGTTGGAATTTCCCTTTCCGAAGCAGAAGCATCCGTCGCAGCCCCCTTCACTAGTAGCATTCCGGATATCAGCTGTGTTATTGAAGTCATCAAAGAGGGCAGAGCCGCTTTGGTTACTAGTTTCTCGTGTTTCAAATACATGTGAGTTGTGTCCTACCGATTTTGGGACGAAGCTGATCATGCTGCTACTAGGGCATTATACTCTCTCATTCAGTTTACGACTATCACGCTTCTGTATTCGTTTGCATCGTCACTCGGGGACTTCCAGGTCAGTAATATTGCCGTCGGGTCCGTTAGAGCGACTGATTGATGGATTTGTCACAGTTCCTCTACATTGATCTATTCATTATCATCCCTGTCGCTGTCTCTAGTGAGTATTCTAATCAAACGTCTGTGTCGATGATGCTGATGACTTTTTCAGTGGGCAGGACTCTGCCCTTCCCGAAGATCTATCCCAAGCGTCCGACTGCTAGCCTTGTGTCGAAGAAAGTCCTCGCCAGCTTAATTGGACAGATCGTGATCACGAGCGCAGTACAATTCTTCACGTTCTTCTGGGTTCGCCGCCAAGAATGGTGAGTTGAAATAGGTTCAAATATTAACGCTTCCGAGATAATCATGTGTCAACAGGTATAAGCCCCCCATGATGGACAACCCCAATGGCGAAGATGAACATCTGAATGCGAACAACTACGAAAACACGACACTATTCTTGGTGTCGTGTTTCCAATATGTCCTCGTTGCTGCGGTCTTCAGTATAGGTCCCCCTTACCGGAAGTCGATGTGGACAAACGGTAAGCTGATTGCACTTGACCGTGTACATCACATTTCTGAAATGAAACTGCTTGTCTGCAGGGTGGTTGATGGTATCCATCATTGCCTTGTCGTTGTTTAATATCCTCGTCTTGTTCCGACCTCCGAGGGCTTTGGAACTTATCCTCGAGTTGATGTCGATTCCTTTATCGGCACGGGCGTGGCTTGCCTTGTTCGTGGTTGTAAACGTGATAGCGTCACTTGCCTTTGAGCAGTGGGCGACGCATTGGATTGCACAGCTGATTGGGGCGCTGATGGGTTTGCGACGGGAGAAGAAGCGGTATCGAGAAGGGAAGGCGTACAAGGCCGTCGAGGGTGGGATGAGATGACGTGCAACGGTGTATCTATGAGATTAGAGTCTATGTTAGTGGGTCCTATGTTGGGCGTCTTTATCTTTTGTTCTCTCATTGTCAGGGACCGATCCGCTGATAATGGGACGAGCTGTGACCAGGCGGACCAGTTGGTTGCTATGAACACGCTTGAAACGGAAATGACAAATTGGGCACGGGAGGCTATGGGAGTCTCAGGCTCAGGCTGTAAGCTCCTGGGTTTCATCTGTCTTTATATTCTCCTTATCGCCCTGGTGGCATCTTCCCTTGGTATCCCTCGTATTTTTCTCGCTGGTTTCGCTGCTGCACGTCGTTTGAGAGCTGGCTCTTCGTCCTTCTTTTGTATCAAGAAATCCGACATTCAACACAATGTACAACCGCTTTGCTGTGCTCTGTCTCCTCCTGTTCTCTTTGGGTTTCGTATCGGCTTTCCCTTCGCCTGATATCGTCGTTCGTCAAGTTGCCTCAGCCACTATCCCTGCAGTTCTTGCTTCCCCCACCTCTGTCACAACTACCAACATCATCCAAACGTGAGTAGCGAACATCATGCTCCACATATGCCCCATCAATCATCAACGTTTTGTAGTCCCAATGGTAACATGACGCAGACCTGCGTGACGACCTTCACTCCTGTCGGTCAACAAATCCAAGAGGTTCAGAACTGCACCACCTCAATGGGTACGGTATCGAGCCCCATCCTTCCATCTGGCACAGCCGTTGCTGCAGTGAGTGTCTCAGATCTTGAAATGCCGGACTAGTTACCGGGTGACTTGGGGACTGAAGTTTACGTTTCATAGTCAACCCCGATGGTCGCTGCCCCCGCGCCATTTTCTATGCCAGGGACGACAATACAGGTTCTTCCCATTGGTCTTGGTATATTTGGAGGAATTACTTCGATCGCTGTCGCTTTCGTTGCATTCGTTACTTTGGAGCGTGTCCAGTATCGCAAGGTATGTTCTGGAGATCTGAATCGATGTATTCCATGCTCATTCGATCATATAGGCTTTCCGCCAGCAGAAAGTGGCTGAGACTACGATGAGATACGGTGCTATTGGAAACTGTAAGCATCTTCCAAGACTGTTTCGAATGCGATTATTGATGGGTATACAGAGATTCAGCAAGTAGTTACGCGTTGAGTTTCAGATTTTGTTTTACGTCGCTCAGCTGTGCCTTTTGACAATGCATAGTACATGAGACCCCTGAGAGATCTGCTTAGACTTGCGATCATATTTGGGGCTATGCGTGAGATCCGAACAGTTATAGACAACAGTTCGCCCTTGTGCACACCAACCTCGCCCCTTTATGTCTAATACAATTGATTCTCGCGCTGGGCTGGTTACAGTCGACAGCTTTGTTGTCACCTTTCTGGTGGACAACTGCATCGAATGGTGAGATAGGATTCATGTATTCAAGCATTTGAGAATCACGAAAGTACTTTTGGCTGTAGGATGACGAAACTGCCTCCAGGTTTCAGTCATGAGATGCGCCAGCATCTTTTTGATCAGAAACCCGAAAGGGATCCACGCACGGGTGTCCCCATTCTGGATCTCGAGAATTTTTGCTGCGGTAGGGCATTTCGCATGCATGATATGCAGAGGCTGATGTGGTGTTGGCAGGTGCACACGGATTTTCCGCACTAATCGTAAGTCGTGCAACTGCTATCTCTACTTCGACTTGACCCAATATTCACTCTCTCACCAGGAGACACAAGTAAATGGCCAACCCAAACACCTCGTCCTCTTTGACACCGGACCCGACTCCAAGTCCATCATCCGCAATGCCACCGCCATGCAAACCCCTGTAAACGACATTGAAACGGTCATGCTCTCCCATTGGCACAGAGACCACTCAGGGGGCATGCTCTCCTTCCTGCGCATGCGCAGCCCCAACGCGCGTGAATGTATCGTCGACTTGCATCCCGATCGTCCTGAGGCGAGGGGTATCGCCGTCCCACCGACGTTCGAGACGATTATTGGCCGTTTACCGGACGATCCGACGTTTGAACAGATTGAGGCGGCTGGGGGGAGAGTGAGAACGTCGGAAGAGCCGCATACGATTGCGGATGGGACAGTTTATGTCAGTGGGGAGATACCTAGAGTGACAGATTATGAGACGGGGTTGTTAGGTGGTATGCGATTCACGGGGGATGAGGGTGGAAATGGAAGGTGGAAATCCGAGCCGGTAAGCTTCAAGCTTATGTTCATCTCGAGAGTGTGACTTTGGGTTTACGAACGATGATAGCATATCATGGACGAACGGTACGCTGCTGTGGACGTCGCTGGAAAGGGCTTGATCATATTCAGCGCGTCCGTCATTCATCCCCATTTCGATTGGTGACCCGGATTGACGCTTCGCTCGGCGTTCTAGGTGCTCTCACGCAGGTATCGTCAATGTAGTCATGGACGCCGTTCAAAAGCTCGCTAGACCGGTCTACATGGTGAGTCCGCGCCTCCCCCTCTTCTCCGCGCTGTCCCGCTCAGTTGACGGTAACAGGTGATCGGCGGGCTCCATCTCGCAGGCCCCGAGCTCGTCCCTCGGATCCCTCCCACCGTCAACTTCCTCGCGAACCAACTACGACCTGCTCCAACATATATCTTACCGATGCATTGTTCCGGATTCCAGTCCAAGGTTGCTCTGGAACGTGCTTTCGGAGAGGGCTGTGTCCCCGCGGGTGTCGGTATGAAGGTAGAAGTCCGTGGAGACCGCGAAGGAGATGCAAGATTGCTCCCTGCCGTCTTCAGCTAGTCTATGCAATATCTACGCACGGGCACAGCAAAGTGAGACGAGTTAATCAGATAATTGAATGAGTGAACATCGAAATCGGAAGGCAGAGGTTGAATGAAGATTCAGCAGAACTGGTGAGGTCTAGCAGCTCGCGCCGTATGTTTTGCAAACCATGTGCTGCCAAAGGAACAAAACAGTACCGTCCAAGTCAGAACAATGATCCTTAGTTTTAGCCATTTCAAGTCAAATTCGCGTCCTACTTGCGCCTTGTATATTAGTTCCAAGTCCATGAAGAAATGCTATGCTAAATGAGACTGAATACTCAAGATATGAAAGCTCAAACCCCCCCTGCCATCAACCGGAATCAGAATCTTCAGAGTCATCTAATGGTATTGCCACCGCCGTCGGTCTACTCAACATGTCTCGACCGAATTCCTCATCCACCTGCCGGAGGAATTGAAGGAACTTTTCTGCCGCCTTTGGTTTCGGAGGAGCCGTATCGTTGATCATGTCGACCACACGAGAATCTTCGTATCGTACGCCATGTTTTCCGTAATTCTTGAGGAGTTGGAGGGTCTCTCGACATCGTTCACCCCATTCCGAATCCAGTTTCAGCACACGCCAAACGTGTTCCTGTGTGAATCATCGTCAGAAAGAGAGAGAGAGAAAAAGGATCACCGATTCTTCGACGACTCACTCTCTCGACAGCACATTTCGGAGCATCATCCCAATGGGCTGGCGTCTGAAGTCCGCACAGTTCAGTGACTCTATCCTCCACAAACTCGTATTGCTTCAACACCTCAGAAACCCGCTGAGGTCTCGCCGTCGAACGCATATAATCGACCCATCCAGGGTGGTTTTCGACGCGTGATTGAATATAATTCGCGATCGCTTCGTCCTGTTCCTCTTTCGTATCTGCAAGACGACCGGGTAGAGGCGGCGTCGATGGTTGTTGACTCGAGCTAGCGTGGCCCGGGTGCCGCGATTTGCGTCGCGTGCGCGACGAATGTCCAAACGACCCAGCATCTGAGGTGGGGGACAACCGGTGCTTATCTGGCCTGGCATAAGTACTCCTCGATAGTCGCTCTATTTGTTCGTCACGCGTAACTAGCGAATATGTTGGTGGCCGCATTGCAGGGGACATCAGAGTCTCCGAATCAGATCCGGAGTTATATGTAGGTCGCGCTTCTGGAGGCAGAACAGGAGGTCGAGGCAATTGACCTTGCGGCACGGGCTGACAAAACGATCAGAGGAACATCTTCAAACCGTCAACAGATGTGAAACACACAGCTTCCACGAAAACGTTCAAAGTTCTCTCCTTTGATACACCAAGGTGTGCCGATTGGGCTTGATACTGGTCGAATTGATCCACGCGCATGAAAAACTGTCTGAATTTGCCTCTCATGGTGAAGACTTTTGCAGGCCCTGATGACAAACGAATTAGCGTCGACGTTCCAAACTACAAACAAACGAATGACAACCGTCGATTCGGGATGGCCCTTCTTGAAGGGAATTGCAAATATCCACTGCATCCGCCCAGAAACCATCCTCTGGATCATCAGCTACTCTCAAAGGAACCTTGACCTCTGCCAGTTGTGAATCGGGTACACCGCTTCTCGTGTCTTCGATCAGTAATGTTACCATTCGTAAAGGTCTGTTAGGATCCCGAGGAGCCTGGCTAACAGATGTCGCTGATACACGTGAGTACGAACTCGATTGATAGATGACTCCATCTTACATGGATTTGTCCGCACTGCAGATGCATTGACAGATACGACGCTCGGTGAAGGAGAATAGGAGCGAGAACTAGCTTGTCCAACGTTGTCATTACGGCGTTGAGCAGGAACTAAGGCAACGGCGGTGGCGGGCCGTTGAGCGTTTGATTGACTCGCAGCACCATTTGCTGGTGCAGTTCGTTTTCCCCCGGATGGATTCTTGGATTGCTTGCCGTTTCGAGGTGGACCGACTGACGCCGCGCCGCTTGCTGCCGTGGCGTTATTGCTTGGCCCCGTGGTGACATTTCCGGAGTTGTGGCCAAACGAAGAACCCGCCAAAGGTGTCATCGTTGACGAAAACGGAAACGATGGCGTCGCTGTACCCGGTTGCGTACCTGCTGGAATATTTCCAGCTCGTACCATAGGTGGAGGAGCCTGATCCATTCCAGGGAAGGAATTTTGAGGTGCAAGATTCGCAAAGGCGGCCGGAGTAGGTGATTGAGGGGTGGAGGAAGGTTCAGCAGTAAGTCTGAACCTGCCAGTTTGAGACGAATATTCTTGGTTCTTTTTCTTTCTGGGTGCCCGAGGCTTTGAAGCTTTGGGTGGCTTTGGTGGTGGAGGCGGCGCTTGACCTGGGAGGAAGAAGGGGACTGCGGGCTTTTGCGGTAGCGCGGCCTGATAGGTGGTGACGTTGGCGTTGGCCGAGGGAGTCCAGGAAAAGCCAACGGCTTGTCGGATGATAGGAGCATTTTCGGGCGGTGGTATTTCGTTGTCCGCATCGGGTGCAGGGGGGATGACCAGGTCGCCATCATCGGAGGTAGGTGAGAATGAGCGCTGTTGTCGTCTCTAAAGACCGTGCAATACCGAAGGCCGGGGCTCAGCGAAAGATATGCAAGGGAAATGAAGGATATTGGGGTGGTTGAGACTTACTGGAGCGGGAGAAGCTTCTCTACTGCTCCTGGTCTCGACGAAGCACCATCGGTGACTAGACAATGATCGGAAAAGGTTGAGAGACTTACGACGATGCATGACGTCTACCCACTCCGAAGCCAACTTCGTTATCGCTGTCCATTGCCGGTATGAACTGTTTTCACCGAGTGGCCCGAGTGTGTAATTGTGCGCCGAGTTTGGGTGGATGGTGGGCGCGAGGTGGTATATCGGAGAGTGTTGTTGTGGTGACTGGTGTACATGAGCAAGGGAATACCTTCAGTCCATGTTCAGTCCAGTTCGACGGTATTTGAGTGGAATCGAGTGCTTCAGTGGCCCACTCCAACCGAGTCCTGACTGTCACAAACAAAGTATTGTCACCCAAAACGGAAAGCCTTCTCCAAGCCTTGTATTGCACTACAAATATAACAAGTACCACAAAACTTTATTCTGAAACGCCCCCAGTGCTCATTATTCCATGGTTCCCATAGACACGCTTCGCATTCTCCATGAAGATATTGTCCATCTCATCCTGTCCTACCACTAACTCACGGAAGGAGTCTAACACGAGCTTATACCAGGAGGTCGTTGACAGTGCAGATGTGCCAGACACGGATGAAGATCCAAAGATGATCCTCTCAAATCCAAAGGCCTCGATGACAGGGACAACTGAGGGGTAATAAGCGAAACGTAACCCGTCGATTTCATCCTGACTTACTGAAAAGTTTGATCAGGTTTTTCCATTCTCTCTTCTGTCGTTCGGCCTCGACTTCCGTTGCAGACTCGGCCGTCAACCACGAAGGAGGGAGGAGCTTCACGTGCACGCTTTCGAACAGCGAAAGTAGGGACACCCGTTGCCGGTATGTCGTATAACCGGGGTGGTTCATCATCGTGACAACTGGCATGGTTGATCCAAGTGGAGGTGGTAGTATGTTGGCTGAATATACCAGGTCAGTAAAGATCAACAAGTGAAGACTGTCGCTTACTCAGGACGATTGCCGCCTTCCTCCCCTCAGCTGATTGGGTTGCTACTCTCGTGGCCTTGGTGAGCAGGTTGACCAGGCCGTCGTAGAATGAGGAGTCGGTGGACATGACATCGCCGTCGACATTGATATCGATGACCTTGCTGTTCTGCAACGCCAACGATAGGTTCTTGACAGGGGTTTCCACCTGAGTTTCGTCCTTGTTTTCCTCCTCCTCTGTCGCCACGGGAAGTGCACCGTTGTATGCGGTGGTCAGCGCCGCCGATGTAGAGAGGTATGCGGGGACTTCGAGACTGTCCAGTGAAAAAGGCACCAATACCGAAAGGACGGTCACATCCTTGACGCTTGATTGTAATCTGTGGAGAGGAAACCAATCAACAACTGCCAATTCAGAAGAGACCAAGACCAAAGCTCACGCTTCTTTGGATTTGATTATGGCCTCTGCAGACAACTCTCGTGCTGTCAACACGACATATTTGCTTTTCGCCGAGTCAAGATGAGTCGTATCTGCCTCGTATGCTCCCGAGGAATCAACGTTGAGCTGGAGCTGAGAGTCAACGATGCCGGCGGGAGTGATAAGACTCGGAGTTGGGGGGATTGAGAATGAATCGGATGTTCCAGTGTTGGGAGGGCTGAAAGCAGACAAGGGGAGTCGAGGGATTTCCTTTCCCTTACGACGGACGCTTGCAAGTGGGGGTGGTATGTGTGCTGGTGGCATGGGAAGACTTGGATGGAGATAAGAGGGATCCTCTGCACTTTATAGACGCAAGAAGTTGAGTGATGCTGATCAGCGCTCGATCCAACTTCACTTGATCGGACCCGATCCACCTCGGGAAATCATCGCCTCCAAATTACCAGTGTGTACGCTATTGTTTTTACTGCCACAATCCCAGTCGCTGCGATCGCTATTGGCAAGTTCAAACAACTCTAGCGGGTGATAACTAAGTAGCAAAAATAACGTCCATGCGAGGTCCGTGCACAGTTGCAACCGTCCAACATCAGAACCAGAAAACACCGATATAGTAACCAATTTAAAGGTGCCGTCTCCTCGTCATATCAACTAGGATCTTGACTGGGATCATTGTGCAATGTTCGCCGAAGCCACAGCTTCGAGGCTGCTGGTGTCGAACGCCGCATCCAGTCCGACCATCGTTGTGCCTGTTTTTTCGTCTTCGCCATAGGTTTAGTTGGCATTCGAACATTGTTGGCATTCGCTCAACTTACCACGTGGTCCCGTTCATCGATTTCTGCAGCAAAAAAATCGTCAAAGGCCTGTAGCGCATGTTCACGTTCCTTTCTCCGACCTTGTTCCCATCCTTCATCAAGTCCTTCCTGCCTTCCAGTCTTCCGCCCCTGTTTGAGGCCAAGCTCGCGACCTTCCTGGTGACCATACTCGCGCCCTTCTTCAAACCCCTCGTCCCGACCACTCTCGATACCCTCTGTATAACCTGCGTCCCACCCTTCAATCCGGCCCGTGTTGAACCACTTGCGCATTCCGTACCTCAGTCCTTCCTCCTTCCCAACTTCCCTCACCTGAAGCGTCTTGAGCTCTGACTGGAACTTTCTGGCCGTATCTCGTGCGCGAGAGGCGCTTTCATCAGCCTCGTTTCTTTGCTTTTCAAGCAACGAAGTGTCTGCCTGCAAGCGCTTCACGTCCCTCTCGAGGTTTTCGATCTGTAATTGGTACCGTTTAATCTCCTCTTTTTCTCGCGCAGTTTCTAGCTCTAGTTGATATTTGCTCGACTCTGCGTTCGAGACACGAGTAGTCAACTCATGCACTTTGGACTCTGCATGTTCGGCTCTGGACACGGCTTGATTGGCTCGACGGATCTCGCGATCCAGTCTATCACCGGTTGATCGGAGCAACGACTTGAGGTAGTGAGCCTGCTTCTCTTCTTCGGCGAGTACGACACCTAGAATGGAGGACCGCGGCTCTCGGCTACGACTGCTGGAAGAGGAGTGTCGTTGACTTCGAGAGCGACTGCTGTCTGTGCCATCAAGGGCGTCGATGACTGCGGGGTCCTTGAGGTATCCGGTCAACGGTGAAGGGGCGGACGTCGCCTCGCGTATCTGCGCGATGATGTCAACCCTGTCGCGAACCTCACTTTTGCTGGGTGTCAATGGCTCAGGATACACGCCAACATCGCTGTAGGATTCGGGAGAAAGATGTTCATAGAATCGGGAGGTGCTCATGGGTCCAGGTTGGAGCGGTGGACACGATGCTAGGGGCTGGGGGGGAATGGGATAACTGCGTGATGAGTTCTGCTGTTTGTACTGTTCCGGGAGCGCTGGTACTCAGGCACTGCTGTAACGAACCGGCTGTACGGGCTGTACTCGTGGACTGCGCGTGTCGAGCAAGTTTGGTGATATCGCACAGGTCTGATGAGGTAGGGATCACCCTCAGGCTTCCAAACTGAATGAATTATGGGTCGCAAGGGTGCGAGGTATGTCTTGACGTTTACTTTTATGTTGTGTCCGCTGTCCATGCTCCAGCGCTCACTGCGTTGCAAGATCGTCCAGTTCTGGCGGCGCAGTGAACTGCCACCGCTCATCTCCGTGTAGCGGGCCGGATTCCGGACTCGCGGAAAAGGCAATGAATTCCCATGGCAGATCTCACCACGATCACACAAAAACCCGAACTGAAACTCGGTCAAGCTAGTACGCGTATAATCTCGTCTACTCCCCCATTTCTATCCTCCATCATGTCCAATATGAAAGCCGTATGTTGTTGTCTTCATTCCCCGTCTTACTCTCTGCTAAACAGTGCGGTTTACAGGTCGTCAAATGTATGTATACCCCACATATGCCTGTACGGCTGACTCAATACAGAACGACGAACAGCCGTCATCTCCGGTGACACCCTCATCTTGCGTGGCTCTCCAGGTCCGCAAGGCCAGCCCCCAAAAGAAAGGTAATGCCTTTCGCACATCCACACGACACGTCACACCGAAATGACACGTTGCACGTGGCAGAATCCTCCATCTCGCAGATGTCGCTGCTCCAAGGATGGGTAACACGACGAGGGAAGACGAGGTAAGTTACGAAGGTAGTCCATTTCCGCGCCTCGCTCGTCCTGACTTATCTTCCCGAGTAGCCATGGGCATTCGAGTCGCGTGACTTCTTACGCGCGATGGCAGTCGGCAAACCCATCTCGTTCACGTCAACACATAGCTTGCCACCCAACGACGATACTACGCGCGACCTCGGAGCGGCTGAAATTGGGGGTCTTGATGTCGCATCGGAGATGCTCAAGAATGGCTGGGTCAAGGTCAAGGAATCGAAACGGGAGCCTACTGAAGAAGACACGCGAAAGCGCGACCTCGAGGCCGAAGCCAAGACAGCGGGGAAAGGTGTCTGGAACCCCCATGGTCCTCAGGTATATTTCACCTCATCCTCGTGGCTTTCTTGCCCTCGATAATAACGGTCGTGTGCCCCTCAATAGGCTCGTGTGGTTCACCATACAATGCCCCAAGACTCCCAGGCGTTCGTTTCCGAATGGAAGGGGAAATCGATCGATGGCATGTTTCTGTGTCGTGTTAGGTAGGTCATTGGCTGATATGCGTTGACGTAGCATTGGTGGAACAAGTTCGCGATGGATCCACGATTCGCGCACGGCTTTTCATGCCTGAAGGCGAGCATCAAGTGATCAACATCGCGCTTGCTGGTGTCCGTTGTGCAAGGATATCATCGAAACCTGATGAGCCATCTGAACAATGGGCAGAAGAGGTACGGATGCCGATTTGACCAATCCGCGGGCACAGGCTGAGATCGTACAGGCCAAGTTTTTCACCGAGTCTCGATTGCTTCAACGTGCTGTTCGTGTTGTGATCCTGTCCCTGCCGAATTCCCCAGCCACCCCATTCCAGTCAGGTGCAACTGCCCCGCCTCCACCTGCTTCGATCTTCATTGGTTCAGGCACGTCGTCACTATCCTTGCTGTAATCTCATATTCTCAGCGAGCAACTTATAGTACTTCACCCTGCTGGGAACGTCGCAGAACACTTGGTCGCGGCCGGTCTGGCCCGTGTTGTTGACTGGCATGCAGGCATGCTCGCAAGCGGAGGTGCAATGGAGCGACTTCGTGCAGCCGAGAAAGTGGCCAAAGAGAAGCGTGCCTGCCTATATGCCAGCGCACCGGTTGCTTCTGCTTCTGCATCAGCTAAGACGAATGACAATGCTAATGGTAACTCACGATCGTTCGAAGGTGTCGTCATTCGTGTATGGGGCGGAGACCAAATATCGGTGGCAGAGAAGGAGAGCGGAAAGGAACGCCGCTTGCAATTGAGCTCAACGAGAGGACCAAGGTGAGCTGAATCTGATTTCTTCAGCTTAGCAAGTTTGACTCTTGGGTCCCAGGCTGTCGGATCCCAAGCAAGCTTTCTACGCTCAAGAAGCGCGAGAATTCCTGCGCAAGAGGCTCGTTGGCAAGACCGTCAGAGTGACTATTGATTTCGTCCGTCCCCGAGAGGGTGAATTCGAAGAGCGGGAATGTGCCACCATTCGATACGGTGGATCGAACTCGTGCGGCTGCTTCGGGTAATTTCTAACCGAAGTTGCAGCACTGACTTACTACCCAGAAATATCGCGGAGCAACTGATTGAGAAGGGTCTTGCAAGCGCTGTTCGTCATCGCCGGGACGACGAAGACCGGTCGCCAGACTATGACAAGTTCATGGCAGCTGAACAAGCGTACGTGATATAATTTGACGCGTTTGTTCTTCTCCAGTTGACGGGCATTTGCTCCGCAGTGCTTTGGCAGAACTTCGAGGGATTCACTCCGGCAAGGAGCAGCCAGCACCCAAACAACCCCTTAATCTATCTGAGGCAAGTCTTCGTGGTAGATGCGAAGTTTATGGTGACCTGATTGTTGTCTAGACTGCAGCGCGTGCAAACTCGTTCCTCAACGGCTTTAAGCGACAAGGCAAGATACCTGCCGTTATTGAATACGTCGCCTCCGGATCACGATTCAAGTAGGAACCCTTCATTCATTTGGTTTCATCTGTGCTGACATTCATCCTAGGTTGTTCCTGCCCAAGGATAACCAAACCCTGACCCTGGTGCTCAGCGGTACTTCAACCAGTCACTGTTCTTCAAGACATAACCTCATCTGCTACTATTAGGTATCCGAGTGCCTCGCACAGCTCGCAATGCGTCAGAAAAGAGTGAACCGTTTGGTTCCGAAGCTACAGAATTCACGACAAGACGATACATGCAACGAGACGTTGAATTCGAAGTTGAAACGGTCGACAAGTCCGGTGGTTTTATTGGGGTCTTGTGGCTAAAGACCGAAAACGTCGCTGTTGCGCTCGTTCAGGAGGGGTATGCCTCCGTGCATTCGTTCTCTGCGGATGGTCTATCATGGGCGAAGCAGCTATATGATGCAGAAGTTCGTACCCTCCCTTTTCATTTGTTTGAGTGTGTCATGCTAACGTGTGGACGCCAGGCTGAAGCCAAGCAAGCACAACGCAACGTGAGTCTACAACCGATGCGTGCGGAAATCAGCACTGATCATCGTGATCTAGATGTGGCAAGACTACGACGAAGAAGCGGAAAAGGCTGCTCAGGCACCTGTGGAAGATGATCTTTCAGCACTGAAACCAGAATACATCGACATCATCATTAGTGATGTGCGGACGAAGAACGGCCTCAACTTCTCAGTCCAGGTATTAAACACCGAAGGTTGGGCTCACCATCGATTCTTCTTGTCACTCGACTCATTGGGCCATTTGATTCACAGGCATAGCCTCGCTTGAGAAGTTGATGCGCGATTTCTCCCTACATCACAAAGCTGCTGCACCTCCTGCAAACTTCACCCCAACGAACGGCGATCTCGTCTCTGCCAAATTCTCCGATGGTTCATGGTACCGCGCCAAGATCCGCCGTGCGTCACCCATCAAGAAGGAAGCAGAAGTCACCTTCATCGATTATGGCAACCAGGATACCGTCAAGTTCTCGAATTTGCGACCTCTCGATCCCAAGTTCCGTTCACTTCATGGCCAGGCGCAGGATGCACGCCTGAGGTATGTACATATGCACCTTGCGCGCGCGCGCGCGTGTCATCTCCTCCTATGTACGTACTGACGACGGCTGTTTAGTTTCGTCAAGTTGGTGAATCCCGAGAGCGAATATTACCAAGATGCCGTCGACCGCTTCCGTTCCCTTTGCGAGGGCCGTAAGCTTATCGCTAACGTCGACCACAAGGAAGGGAACCTTTTGCACCTACGACTCATCGATCCCGCAGATCCGAACTCGGCACAGAACCCTCTTGCATGCGTCAACGCAGATCTTCTCTGCGACGGTCTCGCCTCCATCGATCGAAAGGGTTGCAAATACCTTGGAGCGTACCCGCAAGTCGTCAAGTATTTGCAAGATTGCACTGCAGTGGGTAAACGGGCCCGTTTGGGGATGTTTGAGTTTGGGGACATTGAGGAGGACGAGTAGGCGGTGATCGTGTTTGTTGGATTGGTGCATCTCAGAAGCATACCTAGGATTTAGTGGAAGTCGTGCAATATCTTCACTCAGTCTTTTGATCAAGTTGCAGAACAGCAGTGGACTCTTTGTTGTTCTGGCATCATTGAATCCGATCGCAACGTTCTCCACCCGGTTACGCGAAACTTGGCCATTGGCACGAAAAGGTTCAAGTCAAAAAATACAAGGCTAAGTTACAATATATCGCTACAGAAAACTGATGACTATGATACAAACTATCGAAGCTGGTTGATATGAGACATTGACGGGAAATTCAGAACGAAGAAAACCGGAAACACCAGAGACCAGCACGTTTTCAAGATTTCTGCTGCAACTTCACCTTGAGTGCATTCTTCAAGGTATCTCCATCCTCCGCAAATTTCTTAATTCCCTCGTGCAACTTGTCGAACGCCATCGAATCTTGAAGCAACTCCCAACGGAAATCGGGTTCGTTGTTGATGTAGGAGACTTTTGGAATAGCTTCCGCTTGAGCAGCTGGATTGGCTCAGTGAGTCAAGGACCAGTACATTGGGCTGTCCTCCCACTTACCTGTCTCTGAATCAAGCTTCTTCGGGACTGGTTGAGTAGAGCTGTTCAGTTCTTCCAAAAGTTTCGGCGAAATGGTCAGGAAGTCGATTCCGGCAAGAGACTTGATCTCTCCCACCTAGGGTGGTGAGGGGCTCGATTCAGGAATTAGAGTGAACAATGTTATGGGCAACCCACATTTCGGAAACTAGCCCCCATGACGATTGTCTTGTAACGATGCTGCTTGAAATAGTTGAAGATCTTCTTGACGGATTTCACGCCAGGGTCGTCGTCGCCTTCGTAATCCTTCCCAGTGGCCTTCCTATACCAGTCAAGAATCTACAGCGCCATATCATGATACGTGAGTAGGGTTTCACAACCATCGCTAGTAAGCGCAACGACGTACTCGCCCTACAAATGGGGAGACGAGTGTGGCTCCAGCTTCAGCACACGCGACGGCTTGAACGAATCCAAACAAGAGCGTCAGGTTGCAATGAATCCCATATTGCTGCTCGAGATCTCTGGCAGCTTGGATGCCTTCCCAGGTCGATGCAATCTTGATGAGGACTCGCTCTTTACCGATACCAAGGGACTCGTAGAGAGCAATGATCTCCCTGGCCTAGCGAAAAGTAATCAGAGTTCAAATCCACAAGTCACAAAACAATGACACGGGGGAACTTACCTTGGTTTTCGTCGCCTCCCGATCGAACGACAGACTGGCATCGACCTCGGTGGAGACTCGGCCGGGAATTAATTTCAAGATCTCCCTGCCAAACTCTACCAACTGCCCAACAAAGTAGGGTAAGAAGCTTGGACATCGAAATAAGTTGATACCATTTGAGTGAGTGACTCACAAGCCGATCCATAGCATGGCAGGCCTGGGCATCAAGTGATCCACCCTTACTCTTGGCATATTGGACAGCGATATCTTCGAGGGCTGCGTATTGTGGCCGATTCACCGCAGCAAGAAGGAGCGACGGATTTGTTGTGGCATCCTTTGAGTGGGCCGAGTGAATACATTTTCGTGTGGTGATACGCTCGAGATATATATACCTGTGGTGTGTACACGCTGATCGCTACAAACTTGTATGAGCACCTGAGACAACTACAGGAGCACCAACTCACATTCGAAATCGCCGGTGTCAGCGACCACGGTCGTACCTGTTTTCTTGAGATGGTCAAGCGAGGTGGCCATAGTGATAGTTGGAAGTTATACTTGAGGGGATGGTGGATTTAAATTCGAACAAGTGACGTCATTGCATTTCGTGACTCCTAGCAACCTAATTAGGTTAGCTAATAGGAGTGAACCTCGACGCTCCTTCCATGGAGGATTTGCCTCGAAGTAAATCTGTGCCTTCAAATCTAAGTGTTGGCAGGCCACATCAAGCGTCGATTACGAGCTCAGGTAGCTACCAAAGTCACCTCTCCAGCGGCGGTCATCTTCACCGCGTTCGCACAACATCCGGTCAGATCACTCTGACATTCGTGGACGAGAAAACCCACATTCATACCCTCGAGAATGGCCTCGCCGGACAATCGCGCTTGGGGCGACTCTCGCCAGCAAAACAACTCGTCGCAGATCCCGCTGGATTTCTCTCAGATGAACTCCGGAGGATACGCAGCGGGCATACCTGGCGACTGCGCACTCTTGTGACACTTTACTGCTGCCTCAGCATCGTCTTCTTCACTATCAGGTTTCATGCGCTCTGCCGACTGGTTCTTCAGAGTGCTCTGCCCCAGCATCCCGAGTCACGAACATACACTCTGGACCGTCTCGCCGCCGGATCTCAAGGCAAGGAATCGCCAACGCTCCTGAACATCACGCTCTCGCAACGAATTTCTGCCACTTTCCGTGGACTTCCACCCCAAGCCCATCTGGATACGTTCGTTATACAAGCTCACCCAGGCTATGAATCGGATCTCACAGCCTGTCTCTGGATCGAGGACTCCCACATCAAGCAAATCCTCAGCTCGATCACCGCATGGCCAGGCCCAGTGTCTCTCATGGTCGTGACCACCCACGCACCCAACTCGACTGAATACAAAAATTTGGAAGGTTCTTTGGCGACAACGATCGTCTCCGAAACCACATCGGTACACGTCCTTTGCGTGCCGTCAATCAGCGGCGCTTCATCCAACGTCTATCTCAACATAGCTCGATTTTTCGCGCCTACATCGAATGTCGTCTTGTTTCCCAATGGCATCCCCAATTCCGTCATTTCAAGCCACGCGAGCTGGATTAAAGGACTGCCCACCAACATTAGCCGTCCGGTCATGTTGAGCAACGCAACCAACAGGGCATTCTCATCGAGGTCGCTTGCGCCTGTCGCCCTCCCCCGCGACCACCCGATCTGGTGTGCGGAGCGATTTTACTTGTTCGGATCACGTTTGCTGGATTGGGAAGACTGTCTCTGGCAAATGTGGCTCGAAAGTGGCGGAGAAATATCTTCCATCGTCGTACCACATCTCGTCGATGATCCCGGGAACATGACGACACCATCGGTGTCACCACATGCAGTAAGGTTGATTCAGTTCGCATTGTTCTCGCGAGTTCATTGTTTTGTAGGTCAAGATTCGGCGTCGTTGGAGCTCCAAGTACAGAGTGGAGGCATGTGCGTTCTCATTAAAGAGATCACAGGCGCTCGACTCCTTGTCAAAGCTCGAAAAAAGGCATATGCAATGGAGGAAGAAGTTTTGTCGCGAGGTAGCCGTGTCCACGTCCTTTACTGTGGAAGATCCGATCTGACAACGCTTGCTAGACTGTGGGACCTGCGCTGGCTGATGCAGCTCAGTCTTGAATGACTTTTCCTATTGCCCTCGTACTTCACCTCCCCATCGCTCAATATTCACTTGCGATCCTTCCTCTCCTATAGGTACACAAAATTTCTTGGGTGGATCTGTTGTACATACTACTGGGCGAAAGTCACAAATCCGCGAATTTCTGAGCTTCCACTTCTTCGTCGTCGACGTCCATAGCAGTTTCATCATTCTCTTCTCCCTCGTCGTGATAAGTCTCCCATATGGAGTCTAGCTCCGGACCTTGGATGGCCAGCTCGAGTAAAGGTCTGGCCAGTTCTGTGTGCTCATCGTCAGTGGGTGCATCCTGTCATCGTGTTAGTACCACCAACCTGTGACTTGCAAGAGTTGATTCCTATCCGTCGCATCAAGCCAGCGTGGCGGGGTCGCGTAACTGAGTCGACCGAATGTCATGATAAAGAGATGGATCAGTCCAGGATAAATCTTCATTGGCGAGCGACAAAGACGGTCTCGCAAATCAAGGGTCGCATTTTCGCCCATCACGAGATGGTGAAGCAGTAGCGTTGCGTGATTGATTATACGGATCGTTCTGCGCTCCCCGGAGTGAGTTCGCCAAAAACGCCTGTATGTCAACGTAAGCTCATCGTACCTCGACGCAACCTGAGGGTCATTGAAGAGCGCCTCGTCCTCGTCCCAGATCGGTATGACTAGCTGATTGAGAGAGAGAATGATAGATGGAATCAGCACTTCAGCCTCGACGAGTAGAGAATAAGCGTCAGGGTGAGAACTCGAAAGGATTCCAAGGAACATGACGATGAGCCTCTTGAGTTCATCTGCCTGTGAATGCTGTTGAGACGAGGAAGATAACAGGGATCGTTGAAAACAGTACCTCTGGTCCTTTGTGCTCGGTATCAGTGAGGAGAGAACATGCTCGGTCGATAAGTGGAGTTTGCACGGGATCCACGGATCCGTTGTTGTTTCCCGTTTGCTCGTTCTCAGGATTCGATAGTAGTGAATGAAATAGACTCCGCCCTACAATGGTGTTCGTCAGGAGGCTATAAAGGATGTGTAGGCCATACTTGTCGACAACCAAAGGAGCACTCGCATGCTTTCTATGAGGAACCACATTGGACGATCGTGTTGCAGCAGCGTCATGAACAAAGAAGGGTCGATCGAAAAAATGCTCGAGCTACATCGACAGTTAGCAATGACGCAAAACCCGTGACAGCGTGCTCATTCACCTATCCTCTAGGTCGTCGAGAGCTCGCCAAACAATTGCATTAAAAAGAGATAATGTTTCTCTCCCGAGAGCTGAAAGCTCGGGAAGATGTTCTCCATTTTTAATGCTGAGCGACTGGAGCTGGTCTTGAATGATTAGATGTAGCACCACAAGCAACTGCGGTGGCTCTTCGTGCTCGACGCGCTGCGGTAATAGGATGGCGTGGAATGACGGTAGCATACACGTAAGATTAATAAGTAAGTTCAGAAGGGCTGTCAGTGGGGTGATCTATAAGCACTCAGAAGGGTCCTGCGTACAAGTAGCAAAGATACGAACCAGATTGTTACTTGTTAATATATGAGCAATTTCACATAGAGCAGAGCAGATAACCCTGGCCAGGTGATCGAAAGATTCTTTGGGATGATTAGAGATACGCCCAAGGGTATCAAATATTCGCATCAGTGCAGCACTGTAGAATTGAAGCTGTTGCGTATCTGCTATGGATGCAGACACAAGTAGTTGCAGGGTCGGGGTCTTTGATCCTCGCGGCACATGCGTCAATACGATGCCATGAAGCTGTCAAATATTAGGGCAAATACAGACGAAGAGCAAATACACGAACGACAACATTCCAACTAGGAAGAAGGGCAACAACAGGATCTTCAGCAGTAGGAGTAGTAGCGGGAACACAATTGTCCATTAAATTCACGTCATTATTTCCAATATCAGGTTGAGAGAGAAAGCTATCGATGGCACCGATGTCGTCCATCTGATCAGCAAATATATCGGGCTGGGGAATTTGACTCCTCGACCCCTGAGACGGGGGGACGGCAGCTGGGACATGAAAGGACCCATGCTAGGAGTTGCGTTTAGCTTCGTCGTCCTGCAACTATATGGTACTCACAGGGGCAACGAATGATGATGTTTCTTCGTCATTGCGTCCTGACACAATTTTCTGTGAACGTGGAGGGCCTGCCTGGAATCCCGACGGAAGGCCTCTTGTCTCCACCGTCGTGCTTTTCTTTGGCTTTTCAAAGTCTGATATGACACCAAAGCGTGGGCGTTGTGAACTTTCCGGAACTACGCGCGAAGGGCCTGCGGTGCTACTTTGGTCCCATCTCGGCATCTGGGAGGGCGCCAGTTGGGGTGCTTGGGAAGCACCATTCTTAGATAGATGCGATATGGGAGGCTTCCTTGTCGATGTCTCTAACTCATGGCGCTGAGGAACATTTGATCAATCCATGCAAAGACATAGGCAATTCTTACTCTGAACGTCAATTCCGTTCTCAGTCGTTCTTTCTCCACTTCATACTGCTTCTGCAATACAACGTGTTTCGCGTCGGACTCTTCTTTAGCTGCCTTGAGTTTTGCAATCTGAGCAGAGTGCTCTTGGGCTGTCTACATCGAACCCGACACGCGTCAGGAATGGACTAGCATAAAGCACCGTTTCATGCACCTTCTCCAAACGTTTTCTAAGGATAGTCACTTCACCTTCTTTGGAAAACTTTGCCTCGAGGACGGACTCCATCTCAGCCAGTTTTGCATCCCTCTCTTTTCGAAGCTAGGGGAAGTTGCCTTGAATAATGCGCGATCCCAGTCATTACGACAAAGACCAAACCTCTTCTATTTGTCGACGTAATTCTGGAACATAGGTATCGGAGATTGTCGCAGATGAGGTGCTCGCCACCCGTTGGGGTGGTTGAGACGGTTGCGGTGGGTGGGGTGGCCTTGGTTGACTCCGAGATACTCCTTGTGATAGAGAGGGTGATTGCGTCCGTGATATTCCTTGTGATGGAGCGGGTGACGGGGTAACCCGTGTCCCGCGCGAAGGGGGTGGACGAGACTGAGGCTGCGTTGGCCTTACATGAATTGACACGGAAGCGCTGCGTATCGGAGGTACAGAACCTCGAGATGTAGGAGCAGTCGTAGTGGGCCTTGAGACTGGCGGCGGCGGTCCAGGCGGTCTCGGAGCAACCCCTGCTCGACTCATGGATGCAGGAGGTCCTTGCTTATCTTGGAAATTGTATGTACCATCGTGCCGAACGGAGACGTCGGGAAGGTCGTCCAAGTCATCCAATGTGTCTGTGCGGCGAAATGTCTTGTTAATGGGTTGAGGCTGCCATGCCGATGTTGTCTTTTGACGCTTGGGTGGGGGTCCAGCGTATTGCTGAGTCTGGCTGGTGCTGGTGGTATTACGTTTGAATTTGGATTCTTCTTCATCAAGTAAAGCGATTGTCTGGTCGTCGAGTACCAGATCGTCCGAGAAGTAGTTGTCGTCGAAATCCTGCATGAACTCGGAAACTTGGAATGCTACGATTTCGACGTTTTGAAGGCAAAGGAGTTTGGATCAAGGCTCGCTCGGACCCTTGGCGAGAGACGTGATAGAAAGTTGAAGGCGAGAGCAAGGTGAGAGACTTGAAGAACTTTGCACTTCGTCGGACGTGACCTGCTTCAACCAAAACTCCCCAGCACTCTACAGCCTGCGCGCCCGCAGAACCTGTCCAGGTGCTGAAACCTTTTATCTCGTATCGGCTGTTTCCTACTGGCGTACACTGGCAGTTGAAACGAAACCTTGTGGCAGTATGTCTTAGGAGGTCTTAGGCGTGTGGCGGGGACGCTCAACTACCTTCTCCGAAGGGAACGACTGTCACGGAAATATTCTGTGCACATCATGTTCTTCCGGACGAAGTTACTATATCCCTTGTGTGTCTGATCAAAAGCCTCGCATTTTTCAAAAAAATGTTACAAGGATTGCGACACGCGTCAATACTGAGACATCATGCATCATTGCCTGCGAGCCTGAGCTGGCGTCGGCAGCTTTTCACTCTACCCTTCGCGCCGTTGATGAAGGGCAATCCGACGCCCTGTGGCGTTCGAACTTGAAGTAGCTCACGGAGGCATTGCGTGCAGGCGCTACATTCGTAATAGGGACTCGATTCAACATCGCTGTGGTTAACCTGTGACTACAAGGCCGGTGGATGGAAGATTCGTGATCGTCGAGGTACATCATAAAGGTCGTCAAGTGGGCTGCTAAACCTAGCGTTGGTGGTAGATGTCTGAGGCGAAGCACGCTCCGCCTCAATCGGGTCATGATGATGGAGGTGAGTCTTGGCCGGAAGTGCGAAGCTGTGGGTCGATGCCCACGGCTATCGCCATGCAGCGACAAAGCTGCTCTCGAGGCGGTGAGCCGGTTTATGCTTAATGCTTGACATATGCCAGTGCAAGGCGATAGTCAAGTCCGTCAGCCAACCAAGCGGATCTTGATGGCCCCAGTGCGGCTTCGGTTTTCCAGAGCTGTCACACGAATTGTTATTATCCTGCCCGACCATCGGGTTCATAGAGACTACCTTTCAGCTCCTCAGCCTCTTGGTTCTGCTCGTAGTTCAAAACCAAACGCTTCAGATGTTGCTGCTCCACTTTATCCTGAAGTTGCGCCGAACGAGTATGTACAGCAAGGGCCGACTCGGCAGGGATAGGCAGGTGTCGCGTCTACATAATCGATCAGTAAAAGTCGTCGTAATGAACATCGCCTGAAACACCTGTTGCTTGTTTCCTTTCTTCGTTATGACCGTGAAATTCATTACCGATTCCCCGTTTGCTGCGTTCCCTTCTGCATCAGCTTCGGTCTCGTTCTCATCGCCGCGCTTCTTTCGAGCACTTGGAGCTAGCACGGCAGAATCCCACCAAGCCGCCCTCTTGTCAATCTTTCGTGACTCAGCCGACGACTCAGTGATGATTTTGGCCAGCTCCTTTTCGAACTCTGCATCAGCTTCCTCCGAGGGACCAAGGTGTTCTTGTGCAGATAGCACCACGACAGGATCAGGCGAAGGAGCGCGATCTTCGCTCTGTAACGACATATCTTCAACTTGTCTCCTAGAAAAAAGAAATACGGTACTTACTGCAGACTCCTGGCCAGCCACGTCCTCATCTTCTTCCTCGTGTTGTTGATGTCTTTCGCCGTCGTCGTCACTATCATCACCGCTATCACCCTCAGGAGCCACTTTAGGCGCCATGGTTAGCTATGAAAGAAAAACCCCAAGGGCAACTCACATCCGGCATTTTGCTTGGCAGTATTGAACATTTCATCGACTGCCGCGGCAGCTTCCTCGATTGACTTTGGCATGACTAGTTTGGGTCGGATTGCCTGGACAGTGGTGAGAATATACTTGTGGAAGAAAAAAGATTCACCTTACCTCAAGGGAGTCCGACAACATGAAATCCACCTCCATAGGGATTTCTTCCTTGCACAGAACGTAATACTAAGAAAACGTTTAGTATCTCGGCAGGACGGACAAGAAAAATCATTCACCTGGAAAAATACCAAAAAGTTGTCTAGTTTCCTCTTCTGACTGCCCCTGTCGAAACACATTCCAACCGTATCTAGCATAATACAAACCAAGCGGACCCTGAAATAATCATCAGGCATGTCAAGTACACAGTGTTGACGCGGCAATGGCTGGCCGTCAGCTGTGGAATGATGTGAGTGCAGGGATCCGGAATGGGAGAATAGAACTGACGATGTCCGAGCGTCACAAGCAACCAGAGCGTATCAAACACCAGAGTAGAACCAACCAGACGGTAGATGTATAATTCTCCAAGGTACTTCATCATCGCAATCCGCTGCTGGTTCATGCTGTATACATTTTGCTCCAGCCCTCGCCGTATGTCTTCCAGTACTTGATCAACAACAGATATAGCGGAGCCAGGATGATAGCGCTGCAGGTCATATGTCAACATCGCGAGTAAACTGATGTGGCTATATTTGATTTTCCATGGTTTCGTGAAGACCTTGTGAAGAGAACGCCGGACAAGGGGGTCGTCCCAATCGAGCTTTCGAATGAGCTTGAGCACCTTGTCGATGGTTTTCTTAGCAAGGACATCATGGATGAGGTGGCGGATGAAAAGCTCGATCGGAGTCCGTTCCTTCTCTACACGCGGGGCACGTTCGGGTGGATTGCACTACATCGAATGGCGTGGACCGTCAGTATCGACCCCCATATCACGTATTGAATCAAACCTGGTAATATGCATTCTCGAGAAGGAGAATTTGTCTTTGATCAAAATGTTGCATGCTTTGCTTGCGCCTCATGAGCTCGAGCTACTGAACGGTAAGCTTGCTGAATTATGGCAGCCAAACAGACCGTACCATGGTACCGAACCTTTCTCTAGTATCCTCGCTCCGAAGGAGAAAACGCCCACATCCTTCCAGCAAAAGAGCGACACTTTCCACGTTCGTTCCCGAAATATCATCAAGGCAGACTTTGAACATGTGTAAAATCAAGTGTGATGGCACGATGTGGAACTTGGTCAAGTTTGACAGAAAGAGAATGTTCTACCGAGAAAGGTAAGTGAGAGTTGAAGTTTACGCATCGAACGGACATACCTTGGTTCGGGTCTCAGCAAGCTCTTTGACTACATTCTTCTTCCTTTGTAAGTACCGAAATTCTTCGTCCAGCTTGAGAGGTCAATTAATTTACGCGTCCGAATTGCGGCAAGAAGCTGAAACAACTCACGGATGCAACTAGCTCCGATCCTATATCCGGCAGATACTTATTCAAGGTTGCAACGAGCCTAGCATAATGAGGTAGCAGGTCGGTCCTGTTTTTCGGAACTGTAGCCAAGAACTAATCCACATTCATCAGCTGCCCGAAGAGAATCCGATGGAACACACTTTAATGAGCCTTTTTCTGGCAGCTTTGGAGTTGAGAAACGCGA
The DNA here is from genome assembly GCA_038093975.1 of Chalciporus piperatus. Lineage (NCBI taxonomy): Eukaryota > Fungi > Basidiomycota > Agaricomycetes > Boletales > Boletaceae > Chalciporus > Chalciporus piperatus. The sequence goes on from JBBPTG010000030.1 coordinate 145,534, forward strand.
AGTCTACTGCGGCTTGATCGATCAAGGATCGATTCGTGGCATCCGGGAGACGAGCGAGAAGTGCACTGAGAAGCTGCGACGGTCCCTGGGGTGCGAGTTGCGGAGATGACGTGGGGCTCGACGGTTTGGGAGACGTCGGTGTAGGTGTGATTGCGCTGAATAATTCGGGACATCGCCGTGAGTACGTCTGTGAAGTGACACCCAACTTACCCTTCTTCCTCGTCCATGCTTTCTGATCGATCCGCTGAATGCGAGAACCCATTGTGTACCTCCCCATTAGCTTTGAGCCCCTCCAGCTCCTGTTCTAACTTCTTCGCCTCCGCTTCGGCCTTCTCCTTTTCGGCCTTCTCTTTCTCTTCGTTGGCCGACTTGTCGACTCTTTCTTCAGATTCGATACCTAGAACGCTCTTAGGCACAAAGTCCTTCAAGTCTTGAATGTCCTCAAAGAATTTTCGTTCTTCTTCATCCTCCCACTTGCCACCAGAGGTATACATGTTATCTTCCGAGTCTTCCGAAAGAATTCCGCCGGCGTTGGACCCAATCAGGATAGAATCCGACTTCTGAGAGGCAGTTGGTAGTGACGGCATAGGAAGAAAGAGTAATTCGGAAAGACTGAAGCCAGAGTGTTAATTGGAAGCAGAACGCGCGAAGACTGGCACATACGTTTGGCAGCTCGCGAGAAGTTTCTCGTATCCTTTTGTCATTCTTTCGTACGCCTGTTGCCTGTCTTCGAATATCTCGCCCGAGCGAATATATGCTTCGTGATTTCGGCGGTCTTGTTCTTGAAGGCGCTACGACCGAAATCCAGGCACAGCCAAATTGTGACAAAAAAAAGTGGACATACCTTGTGCTCGATGACAAGTTTCTTGGCCACATTATCAAAGTAGCCCTCACACATGCGTTTGAACCGATCTCGAATATCAGGCTCTACCAGCTCTTCGTCTTCGTTCAGAAGAGGGGGGAAGGCACCTTGCATTTCACTTGTGGTGGTCGAGGATAATGTGCCGGGTTCTGAGTCGCTCGGTATCTGCTTCGTCTGCGGGGGCATCAATCCGAGATACGGGCGAGCATACGACTTTAGGAACGTAGAGAGAAGGGGCAAAGAAGATAGAGTGGGGTCGTTTGACAGCTAAGGAAAACGTCAGCTAGACCCTTCTCTCAGAGCAGGATACGGCGGACCAATTCTTTGATACCCTTCATTATCCATTCTCCGCCGCTCCTTGTTGGAGAATCTCTGATGACACCAACAAGAGCAAGCTCGCAACACACCCGAAGGACTGGCCGTTGCCGAGTGACTCTTGCAGTGTCCTCCTTCTCACGCTGATCGGGAGGAAGAGCGGAGAGTGCTGCCCTTGACGGAGCGGCGATTGCAGAGGATAACAGGTTCACAAAAGCGGGTGTAAACGATTTTGGAAATCGTCTGTGGAGAATGCATATTGTCTGGGAGTGAATCAGTGTACTGTCGGTAACAACTCGCGCTCGCCCAGCGCTTCTTACCTCTACCGCAGCCCAGACATCTTTTTCTGTTCTGCAACGCCCAATACCTTCCAGTCCAGCGCCCGCAATCTCGTCGATGTATTTCTCGAGCGAAAGTGATTCAATGTCTTTGATTATCTGGTCACGGTTATCTGCGCCGATTGACTGACGCATGCGCTTGATGAGCGCGGTATGACGCTTGAGAGAGGAGTCGAGTTTCGAGGATTCTATTACCGCCGTGAGACACGGTCAGAGGGACCAATACCATTGTGACTGTAACAGACCTGGCGTGTCCAGGGAAAAGTTCAATTCCTTGAGCTTGACACGTCTTGAGTGACGAGCTTTTTCCTCTTCAACCTTGGGCAATGTTGATACGTCCATGTTGGCTAGCGACGCAAGGGTCGGTGGGGCTCGTAGAAGTGCAGAGCTTGCTCGCTGCCGGGCGGGAGTCAGTTGACTTGTAGCAGTGGCGGTACGCAATCGGAACAGCGGAGGCAACCTGTATGATTACCTTTTTTGGAAGATAATACTTGTTGGCTGCAATCCAACGCTTGAAGCCTTGCAAAGCACCAGCCTGCCCAACATTTCATGCACAGCGATATGCTGGCTTTCGTTCCCCGTATTGGACTCTCATAACCCAAATCCTCAGGTGCAACGAGTCTAGCGCTATGTTTACTTACAAACTTCACAGTGATGGATGATTGGGTCAATTCCGCGACCTTCACGGCAGTTCGTCTTCGCTCGTGTACGAAGAACATGACAAAATGCGCTCGTAGGTGTCCCTTGTGCGAGCCCAATTCGATCTCCATCTCGTGAAGGTTAATCCCTGCGATACACCCACTCTCGCTTCATGCTCCGACGGCACTCGTCGTTTGTGTCGGAGTCGATGTTCGTTTCATCTCCGATGTTTTTTCCTGCATTACGATTCTACGAAGGTTTACAGTTGTGCAGATCATTCGCGAATCAGGCTAGGCGAGCGAAAGCTTATCTCAATGCCTTACCGAGGGGGAACTTGGTAATCGTCGCATGACTGATGAATGTACTCTCATTACGACCTCAACCTAAGAATTACATTGCTTGACGTGGCTGAATAAAACAAATGAACATCGACTCGAAAGCAGACACGAAACATGCACGAGAAAGCGGGGAAACTGGCGTGGAGTACAGTTGGCATCGGATAGTTTTAAGTATAAGATAATAAAATACGTATATGGGGGAGCGAGCAGATGAAGCAGCGTATCTGATGCGGCAGAAAAGAGGCGGAGTAGTTGAAATTCCACATGCAATGTGGTGGAAGTTGCTCTATTGTGTTAATCAATCAATCCTAAAGGAATTGTTTCCCTAGACATCAGTGTCGTTATGGGCCAAAGTAGGATAACTGAGTTTCCGCGGCTGCCGTTGGTCGCCCTGTAACGCCACCGATGAACGAGTGGTGCGTTGGGTAGGTGAGGCGTTCAGAAACGTTTTGTGGTATCCCGATCCGCTGCTGATACCAGGCACGAATAGCGCCCCCCGGTTGTACGAACTCCGTTCTTTTCTGCGCATGTGCGTGGGCTTGGGGAACTCCTCTGGGAGTCCTTGCTTCTGACCGGGCTCGGAGAAGAATATCTTTGGACGCCACTCCTCACGCTCGTCCATGATGCACGAATTCTTGAATTTCTCCACAAGTGCTTCTTTTCCCCTGTCAGGGATCACGTTCATCTTAGCAACGTCAGATAATTTGGTGCGTAAAGACCCACTGATAGTTGGCATAACTCATTTGCAGCACTTTCTCGCTGGAGTACATGTTCCTGTAACGTGATATGAAAACCCACTCCAACATCGATAACGACTGACTTACCACTTCTCGCCTAATGCCGCCTTTGCAAATCGCAAGAGGTCCTCGACAGAAATGAAGTTGACAAAGGCATATCCGACATTACAGCCTACCAGACAAAGTTCATTAGTATCCCGAAGACACGGCAACCGTAGCGACAACCCACCGTTCTGGAAATCCATCCGCAGATAGAGGAAATCAATACGCCGAGGACATATTTTGCTGATGTACGCGATCAACTCTCTGTCAGTCATTTTGTTCGGGATATTCTTGATCATGACTGTGGTTCGCGTGTCAATGCCCTGCTCGATCTTGCGAATGTCCAATTGGTTGCTCTCTGGAGGAGCCCGCGGAGAAGCCGGATACCCCGTGGGATATATTCGGTGGGGGACAGAGCTGTACGGGTGATGGGCGACGGGTGGAGAGGACTGTGGTGGATATGGATATGGAACAGCCTGAGAGGCAGCTCCGTGATAATAACCCGGAGAAGGCGAAAACGTGGGCCATTGCTCCGGATGGATGCCAGGTACACCCCACGCGAACCAACTGTAGGTCGACGCATCCCAAAGTATCGGAGGACCTACGGGGGGTACAGGGGACTGTGCGGAGACCGGGTATTGCACAGTACCGTGAGCAAGGGCAGAGGAAACCCAAGGTGGTTGCATAGATCCATCTGCAGCATATCGGTCGGCATGGGTGAAATAGTCGTGCGCAAACTGTGGCTGGGCGCTTGGATATGGAGTGGTGTACAGGTCGCTCGCGCCACCAGCCACATGAGCGACGCCGATAGGACTAACTTGTGAGCGATCGACCCCATTCGCGTTCATGTTAACGTTCCGCATGTAGTCTGCGTCCGCCGGCTTGTAAGGTACGCGGGAACGGACAGCGTCAAAAAAGAGACTGTTAGAACCACGCCTCCCAAACTTTTCCAAGGTGAAAGCTCCACCACGGTTGTGGAGTTGATCGACGTGAAATGCTTCGTCGGGAGCGGACTCAGTGTTGTCCGCAGGCTGGCGAGAGGAGGGTCTGAGATGTTCGGGAATGGACAGATTGCGGCCGTTTCCAGATGAGCCTGTGTCTAAATTGGTGCCGCTAGGTCGTTCGCGATTTGGGTAATCGCTACCCCCTGCGTCATTCAGGAGGGGGAAGGGAACACCGTTCGAGGTCGAAATCGTTTGCGACTGAGATAAGTACGTGGAAGCCGTGGGTGTCTTCGGCTCCGCGGCATGACCACCTCCGAGATGTCCTTCTAGACCGACAGCCTCTTCCTTTTCGAGATCCCGTGGTGGCCCACTACGCCCACCCTGTGAGACATCTTGCTGGATGAGTCGCAGTTTCATGTTGTCAACTACGCGTCCGTCCAAGTATTCCCATGCCAATTCTCCCGCCCGAACGTCATAGTACTCGATCATGAAAAGCTGGTGGGTAATGTAAAAATGGTCAGAGATGCTCAATTACTAGGCAGAAAGGCAAAAATGGCGGAAATTGTTCGTGACTAAGGGATAGCCCGAAAAGTGACGGAGCAATCTGTGCGTTCGGAAACCGCCAGCACAGCAAAAACAGGCTCTAAATCGATCAAGAGGAAACTGCCCGTGGGGCGTGAACGTAACAATGTTCTGACTCATGCTCGCCCGAGCAACACGTACCTGGGTACACTTCTCTTCGTCTTCTTCCAGAAGGTGGAATAACTTGAGCTCTCCGTACTTCGCCAACACACTTTTCAGTTTCACGGGAACGAAGAAACGAATTCTGCTCCAGCTGGAACAGTTTTGGTCACGCTCTGTCATTGTTGCACCCGCTGAGATGCAGAATGCACCCTCTGTGCGAGTCAGGGCGGCCGACGCTGATGGTCCAAGAAGCTGCGGAGGACAAGATTATCAGCACAGGGAACAGCGAATTAAAGATGCCTACCTGTACAAAATGATTCGGGGCCACGAACAAACAAGTCAATGCCGCCATCCATTGGCCTTCCGCCGCCGAGGAGTCGTAAGACGTTCTTTGCTTTTCTTTACCCTCGGAGCCATGCGAGCCATTGGTCTCTATAAGGCGTTTAACTCTGTCTGCGTCACGGGTATCGTAAAATGCGAGAACGATAGCGCGTTTGTCCTGGAAGCGACAATAGATCGTCTGAATGACACCCCCAGCACTCGAGGGTCGTGGCGAATCCGAGGATAGCTCGTCTGGAGGTGTGGCAAGGGAGTGGAAGTAGGGACCTATTACGTCCTCGGAAAGATCGTTGGGAACGTTGCCTATCTAGTTTTTCGGAGTCAGCTTAAGCCACTAACGTCGCGACAAGTAATTCACAATCAAAAAACGGCTTGTAGCCGCGTCACTGGAGCCCGGGTTATGGGGAGAGACAACTTGCTCTTCGCCAGGCCCATTGAGGTCCGTTGAGTCTGGACCCGTACTGTCACTTCTAAGGGACGACGCAGGAGTGAGAGGGGGCGTTAGATAATGCTGATTCTTCGACTGCTGACGCGGTCGCTTGGTTTGCAGATCCCCTTCCTTGGTGTCCGCGGGACTGATGGAGGTTATCTGAGTCGAGGGTTTGTGCACCCTCGTTGATTGAAGCTCGGAAGCTCTATTCCGTGTCCTATCACGTGGTGGCGTCAATGGGAGGCACGGGTTCAGAAGAGAGTACTTGGCACACACCGCAGATTCGGGAGAGAGGGAGAAGGCTGGAGGCGGGGAGGACGACTGTTTCCCTCTGTTGTAAGGCGCTGCGAAGCAGACATGGTGGGGGGAATGGATGGAGCTCGAAAAGGTGTCTCCGCACGCGAACGATGCTTTTAAGAAGGCCAAGGGAGAAGTGGATGGAAAAGGAAGAATCGGGGAATTGGATAGGCTAAACGCGCGATTAATTTGGTGGCTCAGGTTGACGTACAGCGAAGCTCGGAGGAGGAAGAAGATATGAACTCGTGCACCTTCGCGCATGCACGCGAAACGGGGAGTATTGAAGCGGGAATATGTAGACCAGAGTCGGTGAACTGGGGACACGACTGACACAGAACCAGATAGAAACACAGGGGGAGTAATGAACCAGGCACCGCGGGAGAGTTGAGCTGCGTTATAAGTATACAAGACGGCTCTTCCGAACTGCTAGGAGAAGGTAGGAATCGGTGCTAAACAGCACAGGTAGCTGTACTCGGTCGGATATCGTTAGTCTTACCGGGATGTCGGGTCCGTGAATGGATCCAGATAGAAAAAAAGGTCGATCGGCGGCGACAAGGAACTGGAGGGCTGACAGACGACGAACTAGTAAAGTAACCGTGATCACCACGGAAGACAAATATTCCATGTGCTGCTTGTTCGTTTGCTAATCCTGGTGGGAGAGTTGACGTCCTGGCTACTGTGTTTCCTCACGAGATCCAGTTTCCAGTGATTCTTGCATGGGGAGATGACATACCCAAAATATGATGGAGAGAGACGTTACATTATTTCTGTCGGCTGCTGCTGGAACAGGTAGTGCCTGTGATAAAATAGGTTCAGAAGCTTTCGTGCAAAAGGGTCAATCCATGCCGGGCACCTGGGTTTGACAGATCTATTGGCCAACGTGGTGATACCTCTGGAAGTTCTCTGCTCTTCCATGTCGGAAATATACCAAGTATGTCCAACTGACCACTATTCTCATCAAAATCCTCCACAGGTACGCATGACAGTTTGTTCCGTGCCTGTCGCGACATCGATCGTATGATGCAAGATTCCGCTCACTTTCTCTAAATCAGTTTCATTTATCACTCAAGAAGCTCTATATGGTTACGCATACGTCCAACTTACGCAAGAAGACCTCTCCCGGAGAGTAGTTTCGCAGATTCGGTATATCATAGGGATGTTGCCGGAAGTGACAAGAGCGAGAGAAGATGCGGCGTGGTGCCAAGATTCTTCGAAGGCGGGTCAGCGATTCCAACACACGAGGCAGTGATAAGTCTCACGGAATGTTCTATTTTGCGACGGGGCGGGGCACTGCTTGGGAAATTGCTCAAGAGCTCATCGTGTGAGGGAAAGTCTGTCCCGATGCAATGGATCTAAGTTAATGAATAACATGTTGATCTGTTAGGAGATTTCATCGACGCTAGTCATAAGAAACGAGACAGTAGAACATAGAACAGGCAATACCAACACCTGTTGTCAAGTTGGGAGCACGACTTCTCGAGGCTGTGGTACTGCGAACCAACTGCGAACTTGACATGCTTGCCTTCCAACCACCTCACCTCGTGCGGAGTTTGTCGGAAATTAAAAACGAGCCGCCGACATGCGGTCGCTCGACGGCGTTTGTGCCAGTGCCGCTATGAGCCTGAGACTATCATACTGGTGATCTTTAACTGTGATCGATTTCGGATCACATATATATGTTGTAAGTAACGACGGTCAGAGTCAAGTTGGGTCAAAGGGTCAGATTCAGAGGGTCATCCGGACCCGACATCGCCAAGATTCGGTGAGATCCCCGCCACGACATAATTCACTCGAGGAGAACTTGGGGAGCGAGATCAGACACTACCAACATATTTGCAGTGTGGGACTCGGATTAGTCTCCCGTAGGCAGCCCCTTAGTACGTAGGAAGACAGTCGTTCCTACTCTTCTAAGGGTGTGGGATGAGCGAGGGAAGATAGTACGACCGTAAGTTATCAAGCATGTTAGGCCAGCACAAAATTCTTCTGTTCAACTTCCAAGTTCCACTAACCTTTAGGTCGTTCCTGCCCTTCTAAGATCACAAGGCATAGCAATATCATTAGCATCTCGTCTCTACTTACGATGCATCCACCATTCACCCAGTTTATGGGATGATGTCCTGGGCAAATGTTGTCGAGGCACACCAGTGGATCTCACTGACCCGAATGCATCTTCAACAACGTCGGGCACGACAGTCGCACACCTGGATTGCGCCTGAAAGGCATGTGTTTAGACTTACCTATATTTACCCATCTGAATCTGGATGAGGTTGTTGAAAGCCTGCATCGGTCGAGCAGCATAGTCACGTAACGCTTTTGACGAGTCTTTTGGCATGATTTGTGAGCTCTGATTGGTTGACTCTTCACAAATAAGGGAATTACCTGATGCTCTAGCCATAAAGAAAAACGGGCACGAAAAGTTTCGAGTTTCTCGGCAGGCTGATGTGCGTAGGTGAACGTTTGAACCGTTGTGTACAACGGAGCTTCACTTAGCGATTGCATACATTGCTCCGAGTCATATACGTAAACCATCTACTTCCCTGTCTGTGACCGCACCCAATCAACCACATCCCACAAACTAGATACAACCCTGACTTTTCGGAGATCTTCGTCTGCTTTTTTGTGTTCCTGGTCTCCGTCAGACCCAGGTCGCCTGAGGAGCAGGGCTTGCATTCCGGCGGCTTGGGCGCCATGGTAATCACTTTAGCCGGAACCGATTACCATCCAACCAGCTGCAGAGGTGACATCGACAAGCTTACCACAAAAGCTCATCACCGACATGTACACTTTGGCTAACACCAGTGTCATCGAGAGCAGCATCTTTCAGCGCTCGCCTAAAAATCTTCGCTTCCGGCTTTTCGATGCCGACCTCTTCGCTCAAAAGGAGAGGCTGCAAGAAATGGGATATTCCAAGGTCAGAGAGAACCAGACCTATACGGCAACGTCAACGAGATCCGTCATGCCATGCTAGGCCAATGTTGGGACCTACGCATTCGTGCATCTGCATTGCTAACTAATGCTGTGCATACGCCCATTTCTTGTAATTGGCGCACTGGGTCATTACACATGAGACAATCCAGACACGTTGATGAATAATGTGCTCACGACATACGTACTGGAAGTGTGTCGTCGAATAGCTTGTACCCTTCTTTGGAACTAAAGCGGTTCATAAGCTGGGATACGATCTGGTCCAGGGACGCTTCTACGGCTGCATGCATACTGTTAATCCCATGCGTTTGTGGTGTGGAGACTTATACTACACCATGCGTGTCTGCACCCGCTCCTATGGCTGTTCTCTTGATAACCTCAGACCACCATCCTTGAGCACCGAGTGGGCCCTGATAGGCGGGTTTGTCCTTTTGTACCTGCCTCAGGCCTCGAAGCGTGTGGGTCAAGCCAGACCGCGGGTATGCGACAAACTCACTAGCTTTAAATGAGCGATGTAGAGCTTCGGGACTCAGAGCACCCAAAAAAGGCGCAAAGACCTCTGAGTATTGCACGTAGATAGGCCTTCTCGGTGTGATTAGGGTATGCAAGGCATCGAACGTAACGAGTTTGATCGTCGTGCGCGCCATGGTCAAGTCTGGCCTGGGCTAGAGGTATATTATTTGTGGCGATGGTCAGGCGTTGAGGATGGCTTGGGTACTCGGAGGTTGAGTGTAAATAAAGGAGGGGCTGTGTACCTCATGAACTACGTTGCCCCATTGGCTGCTTTGTCCTTATAATTGGACTTTTGTTCGTTCCGCCTCCATCTTACAGAAGGATTTGTTATTTCGACCGTATTGTGTTTCTCATCGGAACACTGCGCAGTCGCGATTAGCGCCAAATCGGATGCTCGGGTTGAGGCGGTGGGCAACCAGCAGTCCGACCTCCTGATCTCCAAGTAGCACACGCCGCAGGCGTCAAACCCCGAAACACACCCTTCCTCGTTACCCTTCCACTCTGAACGTTCACCATGTCTGACACTCCCGCCATCGATGCACAATCTCTTCCCACTTCCCAGTCAACTGCGAACGTCCCCTCGGAGCCTGCCTCTCTTTCCCGCTCTGGACAGCGCGGCCCGGAAACGACTCCCTCATCATCTGCAAATAACTCAGAATCGGCAGGGTGATTTGTGGTCTATCACATCTGTGGTTACGGTAGAAATGACTGAACTCTCTTCCCTCAGGCAAACCCCAACTCAATCATCATCATCATCATCGTCAACGGCACTACCTACACAGCGTCATACAAGGTCATTCCTACAAAGGATAAGAGAGCACCTAGGCATGGGCGCAGATGGTTCTCGGACCAGAAAGGCGTTGGTATCGATGATTGGCACGTTGGTTTATAACTTCCTTCAGGTTGGTTCCCTATCTATTTCAAAGAAGCCTTCTTACCCGAGTGGATTGTCAGACCGCTGCTATAATAGCCCTCTTGAGCGCCGCTTCAGTGATAAAGAGCCCGCAAGACTCCGAAGTTACCCAGATTCATGCCTGTGGACGGCCTCTGGTTGTTTGGAATTCCCTGTGGCTGGGGCGACTTGCCTTGTCATCTGGTTTGACTTACTGGAACTTTCTCCGGGTACGGGCGGCGTGAGTTTTCTGTTGCCACAATATATATAAGGTTATCTCATCAAGATATCCAGTGATAATGCACCGAGAGAGGACTCCGAATCGACGTCGCGGCCGAGTGGGAATCATGCCGCGCGTCCTGGTGACACGAGGCAGCGAAGAACACAAGAAAGAGGGACATCCTCAGCTTCCAACTCTGAAGATCCCCCAGTACCCTACAGTCATATTTATGCGCGGTTTGTTGTCGTAAACTTCACAGTGTGCTCGAAACTAACGTGGTTCCACACGATCATAGATTGTCCCTCTTTTTATCCATGCTCACGCTGACATGGTTTCTGACTGCGCACATTCTGGAGTATACTTCAGTGAAGACGTGCCGTCTTTCTGCACCTCTGGTCTGGTGGCTCACTTTTGGAATTTTGTGTACCATGTATCTGCTCGTTTTGGAGGTCATCCTCTTTGGTCTTCTTGTTTTCATCGTTTTGCCATTCATCATGGTCAGTCTCGTGAAAGTTTTTGTTTCGCATCGAGCTCAGTCTGGCTACAGGTTTTCTACAGCATCGTATTGCTTTGCCTGGGCCGTCATCCGCTTCAAAATCCACATTACATTAAGCCCGATATTGGGAAGCTTCCCAGGTCCCTCGTCGATCGCATCCCTCTTGTTATATACATCCCACCCCCACCTGATGACGCATCCGAGCCTGTTACCATACCAAAGCCTCTTCATACCTATCCTCCGAAACCACCTGCCCCCGTATCGAGGAAAAGATTTGCCTTCTTCCGTAGGAGAACTGCAAAGAAGGACAGCGCGACGGATCCTGCTGCCACGGACGAAGGTTCAAGGTCCGCAAAACATAATGCGACTCCGAAGGAACCCGAGACTTGGGAAGATATTTGGGAACAATGCGAATATCCCTTTGTTCGACTAGAAGGCAATCGTGCTGCTTGTGCGATATGCCTTATGGACTTTGAGGAACCGAGGAGGTTATCCTCGGCTCCTAAACCGGAACCGAACCAGGACAGTGAACCCGTCGACTCGCCACCATCTCGCGGAGAGGTGGTGGAGATTCCAGTCGAGAATATTACGGAAGAGGAGCGAGACTCACTGCCTCGGCTTGAGGATGCTGGTGATGGTCCCCAGCCATTGCGTCTGCTGGCTTGCGGCCATGTCTTCCACGTGAGCATGATCATACTAGACCTTATTTTGTTGCTGAATCTCTGAACAGAAAACATGTGTTGATCCCTGGTTAACCGACGTCTCTGGTCGATGTCCGGTCTGTCAACGGCGAGTCGAACTTGACGACGTAGATCCCAAGAAATCAAAACGCGGGCAGCGTGGCTGATTTTTGTGGCTGTTGTCGTGAGTTGGGCTCGTTTTCTGGAGGAAGATACAATATTGAAGGTAGTTGGCCGTAATGCGATACTCTACATATTGGACGGACTGACGCGCATCATGTACTGTATATGCATTATTGCTCATGGATGCTGAGGTGAATACGTCATCGATTTTATGCTTAGCTGACACACGCTGGTGCTGACAAAGATGATGCCGGCTTGGTCATCCACGCTTAAGCTTCCTTCATGGCCGAACTCGGAGACGATGCCCCTAAGTTGAGGATTGACGATCTTGTCCCTCCGCGATCTCCACCTGTACACAATGATTGGGTCGATTTCAAACCTGCGAGCCCATTATATACACTCATAAGCAAGACACAAAACAGTCCCAAATCTCGTCGTTTGTTTCGCTTTCCGTTCTATCTCTGACGAATCGTTCATTGGCCCACCAAATTCGTTTTCCCCTGCATTAAATCGCGATGGCGCAACAAGATCCCGAGCGCCCAAATTCAAAGGAAGCAAGAGACAGCGCGACGGAGGACGTAGTGCGTGACGTTCAACCAAGTCTAATGTCATGCGGTACTGATCAACATGCAGGATGTTCCATTCTCCCATGGTTTCTTTGACCGGGACAAGGGGACAGTTCAAGCGAGAAAGGTCTGGCTCGAAATAAGCTTCATGGCCTTGATGATTCTTGTATTTGTGATCCTCGCAATCCTCTCTATATATTGGGCAGCGCTTGGCAAGTCTGCAAACAATGTCCACAACCTAACTGGTTATGTCGTGGTATGTCTTTCGAGCTCGCCTTCAGGGGCTTCGGGCTTCGACAGGTGTAACCATACATTGTAGGACTTTGACGGTGGGGAGATCGGCCAGGTAGTCACCCAGTCGTTATCCGCGATACACAGTCAGCAGCAGATATCCTGGTTGGTGAAAGACCCTTCGGAATTCCCGAATGGACCGTCAGATGTTCAGGCAGCTCTTCTTGACCGCCGTTGCTGGTTCGCTGTCACGGGTACGTGTCTTACCTGTTTAAAGTCCATTACATAGGCATTCGCCGACAAAGTGTTCATAGCGAATTCGGGCGCAACTGCCAATTTGCTCGCCGCAGTAAATTCCACCGACGCAACCTACAATACCTCTCAAGCAATCACTGCATATACATCAAGTGGAAGGAACGAAGCCGCATAGTAAGATCCCATACCTTAATGCCATGGTAACATTGCCAACGACTCTTTAGCCGTAACTTCATCTCCCCGATGGTAGGACTTTCATTTTCTCATTGGGCTTTCACCCTCGCTCACGCACTGTTTTAATAGTTGAATGCTGACCTCACGAATATCACCCATACCTTTGGAATAGCTTTTGTGAGACGATTGGGTTCTCTGCCCAATGTTTCTAGTTTAATGACCACCGCACCGCTGCTTGTATCTCTACCTATCAACTACGCGGTCTATGACCTAAGGCCATTTGACGTTCCTGTGTAGGTTCTGCTGCTTCGCGAATTTGATGAGTGTTGTTGAACCATTTCACAGGGCATCTGCTGTAGATTTCGTCGGACTTATTTATCTTATGATCCTCGCTGTAAGTTCATCCCCTTACTTTCTGTCGTCCTGTTAACTTCACTTGCTCTAGTTTATATTGACTGTAAGTGTAATTTAACGATTTCTTGTTCAGAGTTCCCTATCATTTTCCAGAATTACCTTGCGGCTGCGAATCTCCAAAGTGGGTTTGGTAGACGCCTGAGGCTGGCACCGCTGATTGTGATGCGCCTCGTCTGGCCTTTCACGCTCTATTTCTTTATTTCGGTGAGAAAGCTCTTCTCTACACTCCCCTTCTTTAACTCCCACATCTAGCTGGTGTATGCACTTCTGAGCCTGGCATTTGGCGCGCCATTCGGGCGATTGTAAGTCGCTCTCCGGTGATCTCGGGTGGCATAGGCTGAGGGTCTTGACAACAGTTATGGCGACTCCGGCTTTGTTATTTACTGGATGATGTCCTGGGTGGCAATGGGTGCACTGTACGTTTATTTCCTCGCTGCTTTCATTGTTCTAGAACTCACAGCTCGATAGGGGTTTGGCCTTGGAATCTATGATAACCCTCTTGACATTCAAATTCATTCCCATCTTCCTGGTGCTGTGGATTATTGGTACGCCTTTTCTTTTACATCTTTGAACCCACATAATAACGTACTTTGACACATCACAAAGCCAATGTCTCTGTATCATTGTACCCAATCGAAGTGCTTCCCGCAGTGTTCCGGTATGGGTACGCCATGCCATTCTACAACGTTGCCGGCACTGTCAGAACCATTGTCTTTGGTACAAAAAATCAGAGTAAATAAAATTCTTTCTATACCTTGGAACTGTTCTAAGTACTCTCGTTTTCAGTTGGTCTCAACTTTGGCGTCCAATTCACGTGGATCACAATCTCGTGTATAACTCTGCCGTTCTTCCAGTGGCTTGTCCGGAGGAAGGAAATTGAGGATTGGCAGAAGTCGCAGGTCAAACCATCTGACTCGATATAGTTCTTTGTATAATAAGCCCACATTAATGGACGCGGATGGTAATGTCACCGAATATTAGGTGAATATGGAGTATCTGTTGGGAGTCTGGGAAAGGTCGCGCAGGGCCGTCCGATGCGTGAAGGAAGCGAAACTGACATCCCAGAGCAAGTTGGCAGTAGTAACGAGTGGCTGGACTTGAGATTCAACAAAAACGCATCGCAGGGAGCATCCATAACTTCGTCTGCTAAAAGAATAGCACCCATTGTTGGCAACTCAAGAGGGCATACGTCAGAGGGATGTTTGCCATGTGAATATTCCTTGACGCATTCCTGCAATGTTGGTCATCAATTAATCGTTTGTATACGTGAGGATTAGGAATGAATGGGGATGAGAGGTGATCTATCTAACAGAGAGTGTGTAAGGAAATAAGTCATCAGTCCGAGAGAGACGCGCGGTTAACTTGTTCCAGGATTCGATCCCGGTCCCGGTCCCGGTCCTGGTCCGCTTGTGTCAGCCTGCGATTTTGCAGTCCCCGCAGTGGCATCCTCTTCCGCTATACGGGCTTCTGCCTCTATTCGTTCGCGTGCACGGACGACCTTTGATTGCAGGTAGTGAGAATGTGCAGATGGAGCTGGTTGTCTACCGGCTTTTGCCCCAGATGCTGGTGGGTCGGGAGGAGGCCGAGGGGAGTTCACTTTGAATAGATGCTCGTAGTTCTGAGCAAAGGGAATGCTGTCAACTTGTCCGTTCACATACACGCAGGACGATGAACTCTCACCTTCAATATACTCTCCATAGCCTCTCCACGCTTCACATTCAACACGAGATGTGCCTCATCCAACGTCATACGATGTTCGCGAGTCAACGTGTCCGAAGCTGAACCAGAAGTAGCGTGGCGCACGCCTGCGACGTCTGAACCCAACGCTTCTGGACGGTGTTTTGCATCTGGGGGACAAAGGGTATTACGGAAGAGATTGCGGCGAAGTGACAGAAGTTTCAGCAAGTCGTGAAACCAGACATGGAATGCATCGTACTTTTGACAGCTTGCTGGCCAGCTGCGAAAATGGCTTTCCCGAATATTTGTGTGCCAGTGATGAGAATTTGCCCAAGGAGCTTTGGGAGGGACTGAATCGGTGCAATGTCAGATCATAGCTGTATTCCCCGAACTCAACGTATTGATACATACCATCAGGAGAGCGAAGGACTGAAAACAATTGAGGTGCTTGCCGAACGGACGAATGAGCAAAAGCACTTTAGCGGTCACGTGATTACCTAAAATTCTGAAGGTGTGCAGCGTACACTGTACAGTGTACACCATCGAAGACCAGGTCATCGATTTTGCACTTGTACGGACCCGCAGTACAGTCGATTTATACCGTGGATATGACCAGCGCACCTTCAGCCTCTCAGCCCAAAAAGCGGAAGCACCATGCCAGCGGAGATCCGGACACTACCCCCATTGCAACACGGAAGAAGGAAAAACGATCAAAGACCTCGGTGCAAGCAACCACCTCGGTCGTACCTCCCTCGGAAGCTCCCACAGAGTCTCAAAAATTCAAACTAAAATCCCTAAAGGACAAGGGGAAGTCGCGCGCGTTGGACCAACCGAGTGAGTTCCGCGTAATCAACGCGAGCCTCGTGCTCTCCATACCCCCTGTCTTCGCCAGCGATTTGCGAGCCGGAGCGGAAGAAATGCTTGACAGTATGGTTATGCGGTAAGCAGCAATATCTGTGCGTTCACTCACCTGACGAGCTGGTACTGATCTGTGACATCACACATCATACAGATATATACCAGCTCTGCAGGGCGTTTTGCTGGCGCATACGAACCTACAGTTCCTCAACAAGGCTGCAAGCATACATGGGGATTGTCCCTTTGCTGTGTGTAACGTGGGATTCGACGCGACCGTGTGGAGTCCTCGCGCTTCCATGAAACTAGGTGCGTATCATTGTTCTCAAACTTCGTCTCTACTAATTCGGTCATAACGTCGCTGTTGTCTCTGTGTATAGTCGGCAGGGTGAATCTTTGTTCGCCTGATCATATCTCCCTTCTTGTACACCGCACCTTCAACGCGTCCATCCCCCGACATCATATTCCCCAGGATCAATGGATATTCGAGTACGGAGCAGCAGAAAATGACCCTGAGTTCGCTGAGGGAAGAAACGGGGAGGCGGGAGACAAATCCGAAAGCATAACGGACGGGGAAGCTAATGTCGAGATGGAGGATGCTGGAGAGGGGGAGCCTAGCGAAGAAAACAAGGAGGCAGAAAGCAGCGGTCGTTGGGTACACCATCTAACGGGGTTAAAACTTGGCGATCCGGATGGCTACGTCGAGTTCACAGTAATCGGGTATGTCTATTCTCCTGCGGACGCTCCTTCCAATGCGGCGTCGATTGATCTGCTACATCTAACACGCGGATCGGCAGGCTGACAGTAGCGAACGAGATGTTGTCATTACAAGGGTCTATCCAACCGGACCCTTTCTCTCCCGACCACGTCCCGCACGCCGATAGAAGCTCGTCACCCCAACCTCGAAGGGTGGCAGAGGAGGCTTGGGAGCGAGTGGAGCAGGAGCAGGAGGAAGACAGCGACGAAGACGAGAATGGTTTCGAACACCTTGCGCAACTCACGGACGAAGCTCGGGCAACCCAAACGGCTCAACAGGTAAAAGAAGAGGCCGAGCAGCCGGAGAAGAAAGGAAAGAAACGGAAACTGAAATTGAAACATGAAGATGGTCAGGACGGAGAGGAGGGGGTTGTTCACGCCGGCAAAAAAAAAGACAAGAAGAGAAAGGAAGTCCTATCATGACACAGTATCCTATGAGTGTACTGTCTGCATGAGCATGAAGCACACGATTCAGTGTCGCTGGAGTGGCCCCCTATATTTCCGCGCGCCTCATGGGCCCGGATCTTATATAAGTGATTCAAACATGCCGCAGTTATACATGATCTGCCATTCCTCAAGGGTGCCACGGTGAGCAGCCTAGCGATACTATCACAAGCACCCGATGTGACATGTCGCCAACTCTATGCCCACCAGGCTTGATGTGGGTGGACATTTTAAGCTTAGACTAGGAAGCAAGACGAGTTGTACTCGTACCGCGGCCCGTCATGTTCAACTCACAGACAGAAATGTCTCCTTCAGAATCAGACGACCACCAATAGGCTGGCCAACCTTCCACGCAAAGGCTGCCTTGGCTTTACTTGGCTTTATGATGGAACATTGTCGATCAGGCAGGTACAACTGACGCAACATTGCCATCTTATGGCGGACTCGAAGCCCGATCCTAGGGAACAATCAACAAATCCTATGTCGAGCAACCAGAAGTGGTCCCGCGACGTGACCAGGCCAGCGGGGCACCCGGACGTATACTCTATGTACGTGAGGTGGCAGCACTTTGTAGAGTTAGTCCCAAGGTTGTATCATCCTCGATCACCATCGCATTGCCTTGGCCCATGGATCCTGTTATGCCAAGTTTAGGGTCTGTAGTATCTACTGTCCGACAAAGATGCCCACGCGCCCCAACATTCCGAGTCGCATGAATCCTAGTCTCCCCTAGTAGACACACCCAAGAGTCGGGATGAAAACAGTCGTTCACCCTCCATGAATCCTCTCACCCGGCTCCTCGCACGGCTTATTCATGTGAGTACTAACATTGACACTTGGTCATCATGAATAACGCTATACCATGTGTATGTTTTGCAGTACATGGTCTGAGACTCAGGCATTTTTTCCATTAACCTGCTATCTGATCTCGTTGTGGACAAACTACGAATACCACCGAAGTGACCAGCTCGTACCTGTGCAGCGAGAGAGCCCTACCCATCGCTCCACCTCGGGGGAACGCCGGGAGAAGAAAAAGACCTTGCGTCCATGTGAGCTCGCCCTCTTTTGCATGTGGCCAGCTTATCAGAAGTTGGGGTTACGGGCGCCTCCACCCCCCGATTGGCCACTTTTATCGTCTTCTCACTGTCCTACTTTTTCTGATGTGCCCTGCTCAGTTATTCAGTTCTTCGCATCAAGAGGGTACAATCACTCTGAAGCGATCATGAAGACACGTGGTTAAGGTCGCTAATTTTTTTTGGCGGTTATCATTACAGGTACATGCGGCACAAGGCTGTCTTTTTGGCCGTTACAAAGGTAACGGGTCTATTGGCTCATCGAGAGCACGGAATTATCGATATCCTCCATGTGAACCTCGGGTCGTGTGCTAAAGGTATAAAAGCTTCATTGTACACTCTTTCTACAGGCTCTCGTTTCATCGACGATCTACTGTTCCCTCAGTCATCATGGCCTCCACGCTCGCCCTCCTCAGCAATTTTTTGCTCGCCTCCGTGGCTTTGGCGGTTTCCTCCTCTCGTTTGGAGGCTGTAACGGTGGTGCTGCCTCTGCCTGGGTTGGTATCGATGGTGACACTTGTGGCAATGCTATCCTCCAGACCGGTATTGACTTCACCATCACCAACGGCGCGGTTTCGTACGATGGTAAGAGACACAAATGATCTATCCGGATCGATATTCATTTCTGGCTTGTGACCAACAGCTTGGTACGAGTGGTACCCTGACTACACCTACGACTTCTTTGCCATGACCATCAGCCCTGGTGATGTTATCAAGACTACCGTCGCTGCTTACTCCACTACTTCTGGCGTTGCAGCCATCGAGAAGCAGACTACTGGCCAGACCGTGACCCGGGACCTCACGTCCTCATACACTCTTTGCGAGCAGAATGCTGAGTGGATCGTTGAGGACTTTGACAAGAATGGTGTCCCCGTTCCTTTCGCCAACTTTGGAACGGTCACCTTCAGCAGTGCTACTTTGGCGCTAATCTCATTGTCATTAGGCAGAACGGCCAGGTATTGACCTCCGTCTCCACCAGCGGCAGTGACATCATCGTCAAGCGTCTCGTTCATCTATTGTGTCATTTGTATTTGTATCTTGGTTGGGGATGTATTTCAGCTTTGGGACGAAATGGAATCACGGCTGTGTATGGATTGTTGATTTACCTGAAATGATGCGGTATAACTGACTGACTCTGAGTGAAAGATTACTCGATATCTCTCTGCAAAAACGTTGGGCTGCGAACAGGATTTTTCATTACAAACATGCATGGGATCGAATCGAGTGTTACAGGATATCGTGTTTTATGACCAGACATATCGTGACGCTAACTTGAGCAACAACCAAAACACGGGTGACGAGGGACGGAAGGAAATACAGGAAGAGAGGAAACTCCGATCATTACAGTAAAGGAACCTGAGGTCGCGCCGCATACTACTACTTAGCTCTAGTTTAGTCTACCCACTGGCCTACGGGGTAGCATGTTTGAATCGGACAACGAGAACGGTCACATTATCGTTGGTCAGTTGTGACAATGCATGCTCCACGAGTTTCAGACTTGCTTCTTGTGCATCTTCAACGTGTCGGATGAGATCTATGGCTCCCTGATCGCCTGCGATATCCCACAACTAGGATGACCTCAGATAAGCTAAGCGTGAACATGTGGAAAGAGAAAAAGCTTACCCCATCGCACGCGAGAATCAAAAATTCGTCGTCCTCAGTTAGCAGCGTCTCGGTGGTGTAGGGAGACCCAACGACAAATTCCTTCATGGAGGAGTCACCAAGAGACCTGGTCACTGCCAACACGCCATTGACGCGACCGTTCATGACGAAACCACCCGCATCCGTGATGCGTTTGGATTCTTGCGCGTCGGATCCCTTGTGGTCGTATGTCAACCGTACAGCCTTTCCCGCCCGGCAGAGGACCCCTCGTGCATCCCCTGCATTAGCGGTGTAAAGCACTCGACGGAGCGAAGGAGGTGGTGAGACGACCGGTGATATGTGGGGCTGCGGCGTTGGTGTGGGACCCGGCGTTGGTGTTCTCGTAGAAGGTGGAGGTGAGCCACTGCCACCGAGACTCTTGAATGCACGCGCAATACGACTAGTCGATGCTAGGCTCTTAGCTTTCTTGCTTATCTTGCTGCCCTTCTCGGATCCAGCCGCTTCCTCGCCGGAATCACTAGCAGGTGACTCCGATCTGTTGCTTTTGGTGTCTTCTGGGCCAGGGGGTGAAGGTGCAGGAATTGGGGCCGTCAAAAACGATTGTTTGCCGTCTGCATCTTCAATGCGCAAAAATGCGCTCACGACTGTGCACCCAGAGTGGATTTTCCCATCGGATTCCTCGCAGAGGAGGGATAAATGCTTGTCAACATTGTGGAAAGTCTCGTTAAGGGTATCTGGAATCGTGGCGGAAGTGGAGGTGCGTAAAGAGTCGAGTAGGTACTACCCGGAAATAACACGACGGGGTTAGGGCTCGATTATGGCACGATGAAGGGGTTGTGGCGGGACGGACCTCATGAAAGTGTTGGCCACACCACTCAGCGGCGTGTTTTCCCGCATGACCATCGAACACCGCAAAGAAGCCTTGGCCTCTAACGCCAGCGAAATCGACGATGAAAGAGTGCGCATCTTCCATGTACCGACGCGCACCCTTGTTCTCAGAGATGCCAACCTGGAACGCGGCGTTACCAACCGAATGTTGGTTCAGAGTCTATACGAGATAAAAGATGGGGAATGTGTGAAACGGTCAAACGAGCAAGAGGATCGGGATACATACGCCGAATGTGTCGAGGCCCTCTGCGGTGGTGATGGTCTCCGAACGAGCGTTTGGAGAATCAGTGAAACGTGTGACGGACTGCGATTGTCGTTGTTCGAGCATATTACTAGACAGTGATATTAGCGGCGCGTTTTAAGTGGCAGACCCGATCAAGACAGACCTCTGAAGCTGAGATGATGTTTCTATGAGGCAAAGAATCAGAAAGTGAGTCGTACATGGATCTATACGACGCTACTCACTGTCTTGTGCGATGTCCGACATTTGGATGGTGTGGGTTCAGTCACAGCGCAAGATATCGACTCCACCGCCTGATCACGTGCACCGCGACTGGACCATCAGGCTATGCCGCAGTAATTGATGCGCGACAGAACAAGATAATCGTTGTGAGGAGGGTCCAGGAGGACATGGTCTTCTGTATTGTACTACTGCTGCTGTCTTTGTACCCTCTACTTTGCGAGAAATCCATCTTATCGACCCGAACACTTGGTCGGGTATCTCCGACTGAGCTGCATGAGGCAGTGAGCAACGGTCCAAACGTTGGCCAGGGAGTCGTTGCATCCTTCCGTCCTTTCCTTCTGATCGTCCGTCTTTCTCGATCGCCTCGAAAACTGTGTATGTCTCAGCAATCAACCACAGCAAAGCCTTCGCTACAGGGGGTCAAGATAAAGGCAAGGAAAGGTGCTGTCAAAGCCCACGCAAAGCACGAACCATCAGGCAAGCCATCGCTCGAAAACTCCAAACATCCTCGCTTACAGCACCCATTTAGTTTTCAGAGACCAACTTTACAAACATCTCGAAACTGTTCCAGAGAACGATTTCGACGCCTTCGCCACTAAACTCGTACAGGCAGGTTCAACACTCGAGTTCTTGAAATATGCGGATGCACTCTTCGAAATCATCCTCGTCGGCGGCCTCATCCAACCTGGGGGTTCCTACATCGACGATGGTGCAGCCACATCTCCCTTCACCGTCTTCAATGCAAAAGATCCTGCATCGGTAGAGGAACTAAAGAAATATGTCGAGGTTCTCAACAAACTCATCAGAAGGTAGACTCATCTGACATCTTCGAGTCCACCTCTCATTTTGCGATAGATACAAATATCTTCAGAAACCGCTGGAAGGACAAACGCTTCCTACTCTCCTCCAGTATATCAATCGGTGGTCGAACGCACAGCGAGACAAACTCGCAGTGACAATCGGACTTCTTCTCTCCCAAGGCATCGCCAGCTCTACCTGTCTACAGAGCCTCACCAAGGATCAGCTCGTCAAAAATGGTCCGTAAACTCGTTTCTTCCTCGTTGTCATATAGTTTTACCCACGTGACCACATTCCAGATGCCTCTGTGACTGTTCTAGCTATGATATTCCGAGCCTATTTGACAGATCAATCGATGGACCACCTTGCTGCCGCTCTAAAGCGTGGTAACATCAAAGATCTTCTCCTCTTCTTCCCTCCAAACCGTAGGGACCCCAAGATTCTTGACGAATTCTTCAGAAAGGAAGGTCTTCCCCAGGTAGCAGAATGGTTCACCAAGAAGCAATACGCCCTTGCCAAAGAAAGCATGGTCACCGAGCTCAAGGATCTTTGTGGACAAGAAGGGTCCGCGGAGACCGTGCGTGTACTTTGGTTGGTTGGGTCGGTGGGGACGGCTGATGGGGTTGCCCTGGCCAGATCATTTCAGCGATACAAAGCAAGCAAGAGGAACAACCACTCCCCGATATAGAGCTTATTCAGTGCCTCTGGCAGGGTCTCATGGCAACTGTGGATTTCAGTGCTCGACCAGACCAGATGGAGGGCCTTGCCCTGCGCGAAGTCGCTGTAAGCTCCGCACCATATATCTTCATGTATCTCCACTATAAGATCTAATGTGCGCAACAGAAATTCTCCCCCATCCTCGAGGCATTCTGCAAGGGACCGAAGGTCGAAGTCGCATTAATCAATCAAGTGCAAGTACACTGTTACGAAGACACTCGCATTATGAAGGCATTCCCACAAATCCTCAAGGTAACTATCGCCTATTGCGTTCTGTAGTTTGAGTCTTACCCGTCCTTCATAGGTTTTATACAACCAGGACTGTGTCTCCGACCAAGCTATTGTTTATTGGCACCAGAAAGGATCCAAGCCTCAAGGGAGGCAGCACTTCCTCAAGAGCACAGAAGCGCTCGTCAAGGTGTGATACTCTATTTTGCCTTCCCTTTACATCCAAGGTCATACAGACTCTCGTAGTTCCTTCAAGAGGAAGACAGCGACGAAGACGAGTAAATTCTTGTCATCATTATTTTACCACCACTGGGCATTGTGTATTGATTACATCAATTACATCTCTCCGGATCGCGCTGTTCGCGAGAGATTTCCCATTTTTACTCTTAAAATACTTTTCGGTTGACGAAATATATGGCGAACATCGGTACGTATAAACACTGAAACGCCAGACAAGAAACTATAAATAAATGGAGAGCCCAGCTACCCAACATACACGTCGAAGGACGAATTTGGAACCTTGCAAAGACGATTACAGTTTCGAATAAGACACACAAACAATGGCCATCTTGCGCCGATACCGGGGGGGACGATCATGCAGCACAGACAAAGGCCCATGGTTGCCTTTTGTACATAGATACGAAATCGCAGATAGAAAAAGAAGTCGTTAATTCTACTCGTATGAAACTAAACAGAGGTGAAATAATCACCAGGCTTCGGGCATAGGCGCAAAGTCTCCGGACCAACCGTTTGTCCCGTGCATATTCAAGAAGATGCCGTCTGAGCCGTTGACGGGAAGGCCGAGGTCCGAGAGGCTCTAAAAATGACGCGATTGATGTTGTCTGTGAGTAAGACATGCAAAAATAGGCATGGTCACCGACCTGCTCTTGTATCCAGACGGGAATTGTTGAAGGGTTTACCATACCACGATCGCCGGGCCAGGAAAAGCCGAGCTCTTCCATGGTCAACGGAGGAGGTACGGCTTGGGTGTCTACGTAGGGGCCGACCATACCTTCCGGCAATAGTGGAGGAGGCAAGTTTTGAATTGGTGCGGCAATGCCAGGAATCATGCCGATTCTGCGGCGGAGGTTTGCAAGCATAATACGCAACGTCAGTGCATAGCTGGCCACTCGACACATCAGAGGTATGTCCGGAAAAACCAAATAATAAAGCTGACCGTTCTGCTGCTACGTCGGATAAAAGTTGGGCCAAGTGCTCAACTTGTGTTGTTATCGCAGCCAAGTCGAGTTCTGTCGGAAAGAGGTTGGCCATTTTAAGCAAGAATAAGCCAGAGAAAGCCAAAGTGACGAGGCTATCGTGAACTGCATAGCGAAGGGCAGCTCTGCGGAGAAGTTAAGTTATCTCGCCCTGAGATGGATAGAGGAAGGCAACATACCGGTACGCGGTGGAATTTATAAAAATGGATAGACAGTTGAACGCTGCATCCTTCGCTTGGAATGCCAGCTCACGCTGCTCGAACGGCATCTTGTCCCACGACACCCCACGCAGTGCAACACAGACTACCCAAAGCTTTGCATAGTGGAGTTCCCCAGCAAGAATTTTTCGCAGTAATGATTCCTCGTCCATTGTCTGACCTGAGATGAAGGGGTATGAGGGAATAGTCTGAGGGGAAAGAATTCTCGTACGATGTAGTTCATCACAATCTGCCCACCACTTATCTAGGGCAGCGTTGGCTCTGCGGATGAAGGCGAGCGTATTGTGGTTGACCTCCCCATTCAAGGGAGAAAGAGTCTCATATATTTGAGCTATACGACCGTGTCATTACAGGAGCGAAGATGGAATCAAGGAACATACTTTTCTGAGCAATAAGTTCAACGAGGGAGACAAGTCGGACATCCGTCGGCGACGCCATACGATGTGTAAGAAGGAGACGACAGTGCTTGATCGAGCATTCATCTCGTAAGACGATAGGCCGACCTGTTCCCAGGCTCATCCTATAGAGTAGTGATTAGCTAGCTGTGACCTGTGACACAACGGAGGGGAAACTTACTGATGGTCGAACCAGTAAAGGCACAACCAAATCCGGGCGGAGACAACTAACACGCTCCTCAGTTGGTTTCCGTATAGTCAAATGTATGTCACATACCAAGGTCCCTTTCCTCTTCCTCGGAACGCTGCTTCCCTGGTTCATCGGCAAGCTTCTCTAGAGCACGGTGTAAACCTAGATCTAGTGCCATGCGCATGGCATGGCCACTCGGGAGCCATCCGTTCGTGCTCCAGGCAGCCAGGAGCAACATCCCTGCAAGAAACCATTATCTACCGTACGTCTTCCGAATACAAAAATGCTCACCCATAACTGCTTCTTTCCTGACCACAGGACCGAACAATGAGGATCTAGCAATGCCCTGTGCCTCCTCCAAGCATTTATAAAAGGTAGGGCTGAGGGGTGCATTTCCGCTGCGAATTTTGGACGCGATCGCAAGGATAGCATCAAATGTCCATGGGGTACGCTCCATCAGACTTTCAAATGTATCGTAGTCCGGATCAAAGAGAGGGATAAAAAGGTGGCAGCCAGCAAAGAAACTGGACGAGGTCAGCATGATTGACGGGTTGCCTAGAGGGAAGAGCTTACATGTGATAGAGTTCTCTGGCTTCGCTTTCGGCTACAAGCCCCTGAGGAGTCCCATCAGATCTGTTGACGTTGCAGTAAGGCTCGAGAAGAATATACATACCTTTTCAATGACATGTGGAAATGCATTCCTGGGTATCGGTTCCGGTCGCGAGCGCTTTTTCACACTAAGGCGAATGCATTTGGTGAAGGTAGATCAAACCAAAGCTAAACGAGAGCTTACATCTGTGGAGCGGTGGATGGCGCTGCCGCGGCTTCTGCAGCTGCATTGGCTAACCCTTGAAGAGCCTCAATAGGGGCATTGAGCGTAGCACGTGGAAGCGTATCTTCGGACTCGTCCTCAGATGATGCTGCGGTGCTGGGAACAATACCATAGGTAGCATATTTGTGCGGCTAGTTGAGTCGTTTAGCTGCCTGTGGCATCTTCGAAAGCCCAGAGGACGTACCGGAGGAGCAAAGCCGGGAAGTGGAGGAAAGCTGGATCGGGAGATGGGATCGGGATCATGAACTGTGTTTAGACATACTGGACGTACTGGCTGCGAGGATAGGATGGCCCGCTATCTCGACTCGAAGTAGACCCTATGGCTGTGGAGAAACCAGATTGTTGCTGATTATTCGATTGACTTTGGCTTTGTATTGCGGACAAGATGCGGTCTAAAGACGACTGCATCCCAATCATCTGACTCTGCATGACCTAGGGAGCAGAAATGCTTAGCGTTTGTCCAGTTATGATACACCCCCAATTTACCAAATACTGGCCCTCGAGGCGAGATAGGCGTCTATTTGATGTTGTCAGAAAAAGATGAAAAAAAGTGAATTTGGATGCGAAGCACATACTCCACGCTGGCACCAGAAGTCGCTTGAACGGTCTTCTTCTCCGGTTTCTCGAAGATGCATGGCGTACCACTGAGTTGACATCGACGACAAGGTGCCTATCCGAGATGGTACCGGGCCGGTGCGGGAGGACGGGCCAGCGAGTTAGCAGATATAATCGAAAACGTGGACGAGAACTTGCCTCTCCTTCACATCTGTTTTTGCCCTTTCTACAAGCAGTGCAAGCCCTGGCACCGCGCTTCGGAATGTGTGAGGAACTGTGAGGTGGTGTCGATCCCTCCGGGGACATGGCCTGTTGACCGTTGCTGCTGACCGGGACCATGCTATTCGTTCGTCGTCGCTTTGAGGGTATGTCCGAGCTCGTCGCGATTGGAGACAGAGACATGTTGTATGAACTAGTGACCTTGACCTGTTCAGGTATCGTGCTCAGGCAATCTTTTCCGGACAAACGCTTGGCACGTGCGAACAAGTAAACAAACTGTCTTTGACAAGTTTTTGATGTACAACTCTCACATGATCTCACACCAACTCTCTCGGAGTCTCCACTTGCAGTTACCGCCGACCATCGCATCAGTACAAATTTGTAAAGCAACTATTTCAAAGTTCAGCCCATCTCGGTTGTCTTCTTCATGGGAACTAATTATACTTCTGTCATATCTTTGGCGTATCATTCTCCAGCCACATCCAACTCCGTTCCTCCACCTCGCAATTGAGGTGACCATCCGTCCCATACTAACTTGGTCTACAGTACTTGATCCCAGTTGCCTCATCGAGGTCCCTACTAGCCAAGTCTTTCGAGATCAATACGTGGTGGAGATGTATGTTCCTGTAAATCTACCGCAACGTATTTGTCAACGCTGTCCCCACGAAGCCCCACGACCCCGCAGTGACCCCGCTCATTCAAATTCTGAATCATAGGCTTTCTGACAGGCACGCTTACGGTAGAGCCGTGTTACAGCGCGTAACCAGTTGCATTGCCATCCATACAGGGTCACAGATAAGAGGTCGTGACACTCGGGAAGGCACTTGTGTACAACCGTCTCGACTTTCATATTCAGTGCCATGAACAGGTTGGATGTTTGGTTTACATGCAATATTTCGTCCCCGCTCCATCGCGCCTCATTCATCCACATGTCGCTCGCATGTACATACGATTCAATACCTCTCGGATAGGGTCGGTGTATCCCCTCGGATTTCTCAGAACGTTTCAGAGGAAGACGACCACGAGGAGTGCAACCTAACCTAATGCTCACGTACAGCACTGTTGATGGAAGGATCCACTCCATCGGGAACTCCGAGGGGGAGGCTATACGCGGCCTGGACACGGGGTGGTTCAATACACCAATAAGGTCCGACAGCTCCCCTCGTCCCTGAAACCAAACGCTTCTCGAGCACTATAGGTATGCCATCCCCATGAGTTAGAGGCTTTCTGGGGCAACTGACTACGCCCTCGCAGGCCTCACGTGTGAATCCACCTATTTCTGTCAAGCTGTTGCTTCGGAGGCCAGTTACTCTGTTTTCTTTGATTGGAACATCCAGAAGTTCGCTTGGTGGACGCCTTGGTGTAGACAGGTGGGCTAAACGAAAAGCCCAGGTTAATAAGAAAATGGAATCACCTCTCGAGGTGTTTATTCAAATGTTCGAGTTGAGGGCACTACGCCTGGAAGTACTGTAACACGGTGGATGTAAGACAAACCCAGTTCGCTCCACTACGACCGGCGACCTCAACTGAAGTACATGACACACTGCATTGCGTTAAGGAAACCCTGGAAGGGCCCAAAAAGACAACCCGGGACAGTTCGTTCTAATGATTAAATGAATGGGGACTTGAAATATCCGACCATCTGCCGAAGGGCAAAGATCCACAGTTGGGTGTCGATTAAGCAGATGGGAATAGTTAAAATATGCCAGTGGTGCTTTGCAGCGTGTTTCAACACGCCCTGAGATCTCATCTCATCTCGATAGAACAGAATTATCAGCGAAAAGCAACAAGTGTCTAACTACTACAAAGAATCAGCACGTCGGCTACAACGGTTACTTCTCTACGGGCTCCTCCTCCATGTCAGCGCCAGCCGACCTGGGGGATGGGGGCGGTGATGGTTCCCACTCAATTGGAAGGTCGTCGTCGATTGGCTGGGTATCTTCGGTAGCAATCTTTTCAGAGCCCTGAGTTTCTACTAGGGTCGCGGCTTCGGATAGAAGAGGGGGTGTTTCGAACATGTCGACATCTGGATCCTGACTGGTCGATGCTGACGCCTGGGTATCTGCTGCACTAGTTTCAGGCACCTCGACGTTCTTCCGCGACTTCCCTTTCTTCTCCGCCGGTGGCTTGGAAGGAAGCCCAAAAAGTGTTGTTTGCCTCGATAGTTCTTTCTTTTCCTTCTCCTTCCCTTTCCCGTTGGCGGCACCTAAATCCGGTGTCATCTAGCGTGACTCACACGAAACATGAGCCAAAAGTAGCTTACGTTGTTTTCCCTTGTCCGTTTCAACGGCCTCAACTTTGTTGAAGAAACTCTCACTCTTTTGAATCGACTTGTTGAGCTCAGGTTTCCGCGCGAACGGATTCCTCTTCGCTTCTGCCACGGACTTGCGAGCGAATGGATTATCCCCTAAGAATCTTGTCAACCAACTACATCTCGGAGAAGTTGCTCGGAAACCTGCTCACGCTTAGGAGAAGGGACGTGAGACTCTCCAACTGCCCGTCTCTTGGCATCCACCTCGGCGCCGTTTGATGCGAACTCATCCTCGTCGCGTTTCCGCTTCCCTTCTGGGGAAGCCGAGCGCGCCGGGGTTTGAGCATGGGTGGACAGTCGAATAGGTGCGTTCATGGCAGTGAAGTCCGTACGCTCGACGACACCTGTTGAGCGGGTCAACCCGGGCCTGTCAACTTTAGGTGGAGGTTTGAAGTCCTGCAGAGGTTTTGGTCGGTCCATGTACGCATCTTCCTCTTCTAGGAGCCGCCTTCTTGCCCGTGTCTCTTCCAGGGGGCTCGGGCCATCCTCACGCCACCGCTTGATTGCGTCGATCTTCTCCTGCAAGCCTATTAACTTGTAGAACCCAGCGAGCTGGCTGGCGGCGGCGATAGAGTGGGTGTAGTGTAGACGCTTGGTCAACTCCAGAACACGGGGGGCTTTGTCGGCTTTGCATGCTGCTTGTATGAGCTTAATGATCGATTTGTCGAGTTCAACTTCTCGCTTGTCGAGATCGACCGACGTGAGTTCATCGCCGAGGGCATCACGAGCCAGGTTAATATGTATACGTTCCCGAGCGAGTCTTCAAAAAGCGTAAGTAGAATGCGGGAAGAACACAGCAGTGACATACTTCTCTTCAGTGGGCGATTCGACTGGGTCTTTGTTACGGAATGGGAGTCGGACAGGTAGCTCCTGTGTGATGGGTCTTGGAAAGCCAGGATGTTCTTGTTTGCCCTAAGATAATCCCCGAGTTTAGCCCCACAATACTCCCATCGAGCTATGTAGGGTACCTTCAAGATGACACACGTAAGGGTATCTTGGGACAAACCAACAGGCCAATATGATTCGTCTTTCCCCTGTTTGCGTTCTAATGTATTTGTATCCAGAAGACGCACCCAAGTCGCACGGTTGGGCCGCCGGAAGTTGATCATCATGTGCACATAACCTGCGGAGTCGTATATTGCTGGAGCCTACCAACGTCACCTATGGCATACCGAGGGATATGATGGAAGACGTACCCCCTCATCAGTTATTCCGATCCACTTGAGAACGTGGCCTTTTGGTATAGGCAACGGCTTGGACTGCAATACCTCAAAATCGTCAAAAGATATCAAGGTTGCCATCAACCCTTGCGAGCCTGGGTCGCGAAATAAATCAAATACCACACCCGAGGAGTAAAGTTACATACCATCGATAGTGGTGGAACCTGGCCGATGTATAACAACCACATATTCCTCACCAGCAGCCATAGTCACAAACTCGCCCTCCAAACCCAACACGATGAGTTCGAGACCAGAACCACTCAAAAACGTGAGGTCCCCAGCGGTGGTAGCAATCACGACATTGCCTTGGCCTTGAATGTCACCCCCAGACGACGATGGATCTCGCAGTGAGCGCATGGGCCGTTCACCGCCGGCAGCCAGACCGAGGACTCGCTGGCCTAAGGGAAGAACATACTTCCATTCGCCCTGTGAAGACCAACTTCCGTACGGTTTGTACGTCACCTGCGCGGGATGATCTTGTTCAGATGGGCATCCAAGAAGCACGCCGCGCTCGCCTACAACGATACCCATTAGCAGTGTAGAACGGGACACCCGAGGACACTCGCCTAAGTATCCCACGTCATATTTGAAGGGATCCGTAAAATGATAACTCCTGCGAGTCGAAAGGTCATGAAAACCGACGTTAAGTATATGATGTGTATCTTGGTCCGTGACGTCAATCCATCCGACCATGTTATATGCTACAAAGAAGGTTCATGTCTTGCAAAGGAACCGCACACTGAGAGCATTAACATACCCAGGTAGCGTTTCTTGTTTTCCATCGGCGTTGAACCTGGCTGGAAAGCTGCCTGTGCCTTTGTAATGCTGACTGTAGGCTCTCAACTTATGGAGAATAACATTATTCGAATCAATCAACTTACCCATCTCCTTCACAAAGCCATCCGCGCCCCCCCTTCCACCAGCGCTGTCGTCCTGCTCGCCCTGCATTCCACCGCCAAGGTCATCTATAATCCAATCATCGCCATAGTCATCGCCAGCCCCAGATGTAACATCGCGATCTGGGATAGCTGGATCATCTCCCCACGGAGTTGGGGTGGATTTGCGCTTGACGGACACGCCTTGTACGGCCCCGGTAACGCTCGGCTTCACGGGATCTGGTGAACTTGCAGGAATAGGATCCCTCCACCAGGTTAGTATTCCGCCCGTATCTGCCCAAGCAAGGAGGTTCTGTGACGGTGAGAACGCAATTTGCGTGATCAATGCATCGGGTGAACCAGCATGTCTATCAACACTTTGTCAGGCACACTTTTAGGCTCAGAATATTCCAAACTCACCGCCAAAGGACACGTTTTGTCTGTGTGCTCCAGATGAGGATCTCTTCTTTGCAAGCACTCGCAAGATACACTCCATTAACTGACAGAGCGAGCGCGGTTGTAGCCCCTGTGGTGTTAGGGTCCGAGAGCGAAAAAGACTTGTCCCAGTTCGGTCGTGAGATAGCCACGATTTCTATTCGCGAGGGTTGAGTTCGAACGGTAACAATGTAAGTCAAAGAACGCACCATGGGTCCTCGAAGATATGAAGAAATGGTGTCCAGACGGGTGCCAGACCGCAGAACAGTCGTGCATGAACTCAGTGGATCTACGTCAGAACCGCATTAGCGCGGGGAAGGCACAAAGAAATTCCAATGGCATTACTCAGTGTCCCCCACGGCTGGGATGATACCATCGATAAGCTTCTCGACTTTTGGGTCACCTCCGGAGACGTCCCACACAGTTATTGTACCGTCAGCTCCACTAGCAACCTGAAGTTCATCAGACTATGCATTGTATGAGACACAAGCGAAGATATACGAACGAGTATGTTGCCCGAGGGGTGCCATGATACTTTCCGTACACACTTCTTATGACCACCCAGGACTTGTACATTCGTCACGTCTTTCAGATCCACGATCTTGACGGTGGTCTCACTGATGTTTTGTGAACAACCGAGTTGGGGTGGATACGGGAGAAACGTACTCTGTCGCAACAGCAACGCGCTTCCCTGCTGGGTCCATAGCAAGAGCTCGAATAGAGGCGCCCGCAGCGTTCACAATGAGACCTTGCAGATCGGGTTTCCCGTGCGGATAACTTCGAACTTCAGAGTCTTTACTCCCAGATAGCCAATGATCATTCTAGCGCGACAAATTTCAGATTCCAGCGCGTATTCGTCAGCTTATAGGGAAACTGGTACGGGACGAAGCAACGAACAGAGCTTGCGATGGCTGTAATTCCCTCGTCTGCTTCGTAGGCCACCTCTGGTTCCTGATATTGATCCTTGTCCATTTGCCATATTCGCACCAGGCTGTCTGAGCCACCAGTATACGATAGCCTGATCATTGAACGGGACGAGCATCCCAAGATACCTCGTTAGAAACGAATGGTAATTGCATTAGAAGTGACCCACTTTCCGTCCCGCGAGAAGGCAACGCATGTATATCCAGGTTCGTGCGCAGAATTTGTGAGCGTTTTGCTTGTACTCGCCATGGTCAATGTCCACAAGCACCTAGGAAACGTCTTCCACTTTGGCGCGTATGTCACACGGCGCGTCCCGTCACATAACACATGATCTGTGTGACATTACATTACAGCCTTAATACGTCGAGTGAATGAATACAAAGTACTAGGAATTGCTATGAAAGTGCTACGTGAACCGTACGAATTAAATATCTAAACTAGCATTCAAGATCTTCATGAAAGGTTGATCGAGAACTGCGCCCCTAAGGCCTCCAAACCCATTGAACTCTAATCGGCGCAACGGCCTCCCTAACTGCTTTCTCTGCTGTTGGAAGGCCAACAGGACATCCCAATCGAAATGCGGACTCTCCAATTGCAACACGCGAAGCTTTGGAAAGGCTTCGCGCCTCGCGTCGTGCGTGAGGTACATGAGTACAGAGTCAATGCTGTACCTCGAGACGGAGAGGCACTCGATGTTCGGCGCGGTATGCACGAGTGCGTTGGCGATATCGAAACCCTCGAATGGACTGTCTATGGTGACGCGACGGACTTTGGAGAACCTGGGTGCTTCCCGCTTGAGCGTTCGCAAGAACAGCTGGAGTTCCCTCGGAGATGAAACGTTGGTGAAATTGAGGACGAGTTCCTCCAATGCGGGGGTGATTACAGTTTCCAAAAGCCCCGTCAGATAGAGTCGAGAGATGTCAGGACCAGGTTGGAGTGACAAGGAAAGCAAGGAGGGTATTTCGACGGGAGCGGCCGTATGGGCGTGATCAAAATCGACAGCTTCATCAAGGAGTGAAAGGTGGGTAAGGAACCGCAATCCAGACAGGACATTTAGGAATGTCGTCACGGGGAGACCAAACGCGGGAACTCCAGACAATGTAAGGGAAGTGAGGCCTTTAGTCGGAATGGCGGTTGACAGTGATACAAGTTCTCCGAGATCCAGGTGTGTTAACCTTGGAAACGAGGCAGTGGGAAACGCGGGTTCCCAAATGTTGCTGCGAGGATGGTGCAGGATGATTTCTTGGAGTAAGGGGGCATAACTACGACCGAGACCATCCAAGAGCTCCGGAAAGAAGACGTTGGTCTGGATTTCCAAACGACGGCAGATATGTATGTGTTTGAGTATGATGTCGCTGATACGGGGGTAGTCTGCTGCATAAGCTTGGCGCGGATGAATTCCACAGACAAAGTGTTGACGGAAGGCGAGGTCGAGAGGTAATCCGCATGAGCGGGAGAGATACAAGTCAACGAGGTCAAAAGATTGCTGGACATAGAAGCGAATGTGGGTCCAAAGGGATGGCGTCCCAATGGCTACCGTTCGCCAGTATCTTGAGACGTGGGACAGCAGCAGTTCTGGTCTGGTGACTGGCCACTCTGACTTGTTGGGTTCGAAGGGCGAGGGAGGAAATTTCCAGTCCGTTCCCGACAAAGCGACCGCTTCCTTGAAAATCATCCCCAGAACTTCGACAGGTAAGACCGAAATGTCCGGGGGAGCCGCCTCTGAACATCGAAGGAGCTTCTTGAGCTCCGACGCCTTGCAACGCATCGCGTTCAACGAAGCCTCCGCTTCCCAGATCTTCGACATAAGATGAGAGTACTCCTCTTCTATGGCCGAACGATGTTGAATCATCTGGTGAGAGGACAGTCAGTAGGGATGCAAGGTCACGGTGTTTGGTTTGGGGGCTCACCTGAATAACTGGAAGACGATCGACTTTATACGACAGACACAGCGCCACCAGCTTCAGAGACGTGGACTCTGTGAAACGGCGGTTGTTCCTCGGTCGGTGTTCTGGTAGACAGGCGAAGTACCCCAAAGATTGGAAGCAATGTCAGGATTACGGCAATATTACAACCTTGAGCCTCGAGGGAAATGGGAGGTGCACCAAAGGTGCACGGGTAAACCATGCCAGATCCAAGCCAGATCACCAGTTACAGTCAAATCACTGCAGCGCGCAGCGTTAGCCTGCCTATGCACGGGATCGTCCGAGGGTCGTGTTGAGGGTCAAGAAAAAGTGAGGCTCGAAGAGTGCTCGAAGCAAACTCGTGTCCGTATCGCTGGCATGATCTAGACTGACAGGCGAGGGTCTAGATCGTGCAAGTGAGACTCGACGGAGGTTTTCGGTAACGTGAAGCTGACAGCAGTCGAACGTTCTTCATGGTCACCAGGTTTGTCGAGTCGTTCGGCTGGCAAGACCACAAGGCTGAGCCGTGAGGTAGTAATAGTTTACCCCACAGACAGCCTCAAACCAGCCCTCGAACCATTGCGAAGCTTGACGTGTTCACGGGTGTTGCCGTTGTAGTATCTCGGATCCTGCCACCAGTGCACATTTCACCAGAGCTGAGCGCTTTGCAGCAAACTTAGCGACCACATTAATATCCCAGAGTAATCCAAGTGTGATACTAGATCATGAAAACCAGAACAGCAGATCATATAGATCGATTCCACCCTCTTCGAAGAGGAATGAGAGTATTAAAGTATTAATGGTCTGACTGTCCAATCTCACAATCTTGCCTTGGCTTTCACCACGTCGACGCCCTCTTCCTGCTTCATTACGTCCTCGAACCGCCTGTACTTGTAGTATAGCTTGAACGATTCAGGATTGGCAACCGTCCCACTCGGGACAACGTCAGCACCCGAGACGATTTGCTTGATCGCGATCTCGATCTTCTTGCCGTTTACTGTGTACTGTGAAGTGAAAGTAGAATCAAGACCCATATTGCACGCTCCAAACAGCCAGTCACTCACAGGTATATCGTCCACTTCGAAGATCCCCGCAGGGACGTGCCTCCTACTCAAACCTTCCCTGAGTATGCTCCTCACCTTGTCTCTCAGCTCCTTTCCAACCTTTCCTTTGTGACCCTCCCTCATCTTCAAAAACAAGAGAACCCTCTCGTCTTCTTCTCCATCCCTCCTCTGTCCAACGCAAAGGGCATCTTCCAGCCCCTCCAGGCCCGGCGTTTCCCCGTTGACAAGCTTATAAATCTCTGCGCTCCCGAACCGCACTCCGCTAGGATTAAGAACCCCATCACTTCGTCCTAAGAAGACAAAGCCACCCGTGGCAGGGTTACGAACGACGAAATCACCTTGGCGCCACACAGGGGTGCCATCGGGGCCAGGTGCGAACGTCCGGAAGTATGCAGATAGGAATTTGTCATGTGTAGGGGTATCATTAAGGAAGTATAATGGCACCGAGGGCTGCGCTCGAGTGATGACCAGTTCCCCAGGTATACCTGCGCTGATGGGGATGGGGTTTCCGGACGGAGAGTAGACGGCGACCGCCATGCCGAGACATGGGCCTTGGAGCTCTGTGTTCAGGGATGGTTAGGAATGAAAAGAAATACAGCGAAGAACAAACCTCCAGCATGTAGAGGCAGGGACATTACGGCCGTCACGACTGTATATTCGTCACGGGATAAGCTTCGTCTTTGAAGGAGCTCAAGATCGGGAGAGCGGAAACTTACAAGCACAGAAGACATCTGTACCTCCACTGGAGCTGCCGATGTGCAGATTCCCTCCGAACGCTTTTTGAGTCCATGTCATAAGCTGAGGCGTCATTACCGAACCCGTCACCGTTATTTCGCGAAGGCCAGAGAAAGGTTTGGATGCCGAAGAGATGGAGAGCGGATCCACATTGCGTGCCTGCACTTCGGCGAGGAAACGTGGAGAGGTGCCGAGGACTGTCACCCTGTGTAGGCCAGCGACATGAAGGAAGCCAAATGGTCGAGTTAGGGTATCTTACCCTGCCCAATCTATGAGTTTGAGATATTCCTTCGCGTCGGGGTAGAATGGAGAGCCTTCGAACAAAACTATACGTGCCCCGCAAGCCAGGCCCGAGAGCATGAATGGCCACATCATCCATCCGGTCTGTGCTTCAGATGAAATCATAAGTCTTCAGAAGCAGGACGTATACGCACAGTTGTATATTGGAAATAGACGTCAGTGGGTACTATCCCAAAGCCAACATAACAGTCCTTCTTGCTATTCATAAGTGCACCCTGCGTAAATCCGAGGGGGAAAAGTTTTGACTATCGCCAATTCCCTAAGAGAAGATTTGACTTACCCCTGCGGCATGGACAATGCATTTTGGAGGCCCACTGGTTCCAGATGAGTAGAGTATGTATAGGGGATGATCAAACGGAAGCTGCTCAAAGGTTAATGGGTAGTCTTCCGACGCCGACGAGGGGGTAAGAAAAGCTTCGATGGTGACGCTGTTCGCAAGGGCAGGTCAGAAGTGCTCTAACCCACCGAATACATAAAACCTACCAACCAGGGACCTCAACCAGGTTCCCCGTTTTCTCACTTCTCAACACGACAGCCCTTTCAAGTCCATGTCCACCTAATCTCAAGTCCCTCTCTACTTCTGCAATCTTTTGAGTGATGTTGATAGTCTTTCCCGCATACACTGTCTCGGAGGAAGCGAAAAGGACCTTGGGACGAATCTGGCGATATCTGTCGAGGATGGCAGAGGCGCCCATATCCGTGGCCGTACTAGAGAAAATGGCACCGATTGAGGCAGCTGCTAGAGCTATCACGACACCATTAATGGAGTTCGTGATGATGGCTATACGTGCCACAGACAGAGTTGTATTCTAATCAGTATCACTTCACCACAAAGAACAATTCCCTGAACATACCAGCAACTCGATCACCGGCACGCACACCGGCCCTCTTCATA
Organism: Chalciporus piperatus; assembly: GCA_038093975.1. Lineage (NCBI taxonomy): Eukaryota > Fungi > Basidiomycota > Agaricomycetes > Boletales > Boletaceae > Chalciporus > Chalciporus piperatus. The sequence goes on from JBBPTG010000030.1 coordinate 182,775, forward strand.
CCAGCTGCCATTGCCCGTACCATTTCCCTCAGCTCTCGGAAGGTGTATTGCTTCACACCACTGAACTGAACCTTGCCCGCGCTCGTTGGGTGAAGGTCATATTCATAGACTGCAGTGACAGCGATGCCATTGTCATCCCTCCAGAGGAGATTCTCGGCATAGTTAAGACGCGTTCCCGGGAACCAGGACTGACGTTCGGGGATAGCTCCCGGTACAACAATCTGAAGTTGGGTAGCGGGGTGAGAAGGCTGCCCTTAGTAGCAGCAGAGAATTGTACCTGGTCTGGCCGAGGTGGAACAGAAGCAATTATACCCATAAACTCCCACAGGTCCAGCCAGAAGGTGTAGTCAGATACCGAGTGAGCGTGAAGGTCATTATAGTCCTCTACGATGCTTTCAAGTCAGGACACGATTCGCAGCAGCAAGGAAAGAAGGTATGAACGTACTCAGCTTGAGTCCTCGCTTCATGTTGATTTCCCGCCTCAGCTTTTCGCAGATTGCATGGCCAGGTTGCGGTGGGGTCCACAGCAACTTGGATTCCTCGAAGTTATACGCACCGGGAGATGCCATTGGGTTTGGATTCAAAGCTGAAGGTTATAGCAGGCTCCAGCTACCAGGAAGTAGTACCAAGTGGGTCCAGCTAATTGTAGATCAAGGGACGGAACGGAGTGCCTCTCACCCCGCACTCGGAGGTTTCCCGGAAGCAATTGTCCCGTTTCTGAATCGGGAAATGATGGCATACTTCGACATCAGCGCAACTTACGGTTCAACCAAGGCAGGAGGAAGCCATACAGCTTACTCCTCACGGTAAGTCAAGACGACGAGGTTCTACATCATGCGGATACATCCAAGCACCCAGAGATTACAAAAGTGAATAACATACAGGAATCAAGTACCTCCCTCGCCGTCAGAGCTAGCGACATCACTGGCCCCATCTTCGCGGTCTCGCATCGTAACGTCCGGTGATGATGACGAGCTACGCTCAGGGCGATTACCCTCGTCTGGCTTAGTGGCAGAAACAAAACCGGACAACAAATTACTTCCTCCACCCTTCTTTGTTGCCTGAGCGTTTTTCCATGCATGGGCCATTTGCAAGAACTTGAACGAGGCTGGGTTGACCTCCCGCTCGTCGTCGGCGAATACAAGTTCCCAGTCTGAGGTGTGGTCAGTTAATTCGTTCGAGTAGAGTCGAACAACTGATGCTTACCTTCGACAACTTGACCGGTTTCTTTGTCGACGTGCTGTTTTCTGCCGACTATTGGCATCATGCCCTGTACCTTGGCCACGTCTGCCTCCGTGCCATTCGCCTCCTCGAACGCCTTCCATGCCTCCAGCAATGCAACGCGCTGAAAATAGCAACAGTCATCAGTTCAGTGGATCGCCTAGATGGCAGATAGACCCACCTCAGCTTTGAGCTCCTTGCTCTTGAGGTCTTTGTAACTACGCTCAAACACCTGTCGAGCAAGTTCAGGGTCTCCCGCAACCACGCGCGGCTCAGCATCCTCGTTCTCCTCTTCCTCTTCCCTCATTGCCCGAGGAAGTGGTATGCTCGAACCCTCGAATTCCGCGTACGAGATCCACACTTTATGATGACCACTGAGTGAAATAAGGCGTTCGTACAACGACCGTGCCTTCTCTCGGTCACCCTGTTCATCAACTTCGAAGTCAATATATGCCTTCCACAGAATCTCGGGCATCGACAGCGACGACTGAGAAACTCCAAGTTCGAGGACAGCTTCTGCACGAGCAAAGTCTTCCAAAGCCGTTTCAAGCTCTGCATACTTGATCCACGCAGCGGAATTTGTCGGGTCGTGCTTTGTAGGTGATACGGGTAAGTTGCGGTCTGTGAATCTGGTTGTGGATCATACCTCGAGATATTTTTCGTAAAGTGTTCGAACTCGATCGAACTCTCGCAACTAAGTATGAGTTAGTACATACACAAATAAGAGACTACTATCCTGAACTTACGTCCATCTCAAGCTGAATGTAGCCTTTGAAAAGCGACTCTTTCGGGCACACCCCGATTCCATTCCCGAGTATCTTTCGGGCCGCAGGGAGCTCAAGTCGTCGTACTTCGAAACGCGCAGCCATGATCCACAACTTGGCGAACGTAAATTGCTTGTGTGGCACGAGGCCGAGTGCTGTTCGATATACTTGCCGAGCGCGTTCGTACTCCTTGAAACCAGTGATGAGAACGAGAAATAATGAGAAATAAAAAGTTGTACCTTTGTCTCAATCTCTTCGAACAGCGCATAATCTAGCCACAGGAATATATACCTTCTCCAATGCCGCTTTTCCTGTCCAGGGGGGACGTGCGAGACGGCACGCTCATATACCTCCCGAACCCGTTCCACGGCCGCGTCTTCCTCTTCTTTCGTACCGCCCTCCTCTCTGAGAGTTCGCAGTGCTCCCTCTTCCAATCTTATGTAGTCGAACCATACATCATAGTTGCGGCCATCTTGAGCCACTTCGTCTTCATATTGAATTCTCCGCTTGCCCAGCACGGTCGATTCCATGACGGAGCGAGTCCCGTGTTGTTTTTCGAACTTGGTATACGCGGCATATAACGTCGCCGACTTTGATCGAGGTAGACGTTCCAGAGCAAACTGGGACAAAAATTAGTCGCGCATGGAAGCAAGGCAGGCAAGCTTACCTTGTAGATAACACGGGCGCGCTCATACTCCTTCAAGCGTGTTTCCATCTTGGCGAACGCATTGAACACCGCCTGAGCCTTTTCAATCTGTTCCTCCTCATCTCCGAAGAACTTCAGTGCCGTTCGGAAAACTTCTCGAGCTTTGTCCAGTTTTTCCCTCTCTTCCTCAAATTTTGCCCACTTCACCCATACGCGAGGCTCTGGTCGAACGGCTATCCAGCGTTCGTAGATTACACTAGCCCTGTCGAGCTCGTTATACCGCTCCTCCATCTTGATGTACGCTTGCCACGCCTTGTCGTCTGGTTCCCATTGCATCCACCGCTCGAAGACTTGACGTGCACCAGGGACATTCTGAAGGAGCTCCTCCAGGTAGACGTACTTGTACCACAGTTGATCCACTCGAGGAAGCAAAGTCACAGCACGATCGAAAAGGTTGCGAGCATGTTGAACGTTTCGTGATTTCAACTCCATCTCGGTGTAGCTCAGCCATAGCTGCACGCTTCGCGGGTCGACGTCCAAGGCACGTTCAAAGACTGATCGAGACCGGTCGAACTCATTTTGACTAGCCTACAGAAGGTGTGACGAACGATCCGTCACCGGTAAAACGAGGACATACCTCCCAGTTAGCGTATTGCGTCCATTCTTTTCTTTGGGGCAATAAGTCAAGTATCTGAGACGAGACAAAGAATACTTACATGCTACCCCGACTTCGTCTGATACGCTCCTCAAACTCCTTTCGCTTTCGGCCGCGATACTCGTGGAGTTCTTCAAAATCCTCGACTCGTTGTTTTGGGGCACGAAATGTTGATTCTTGGCGCTCTTGAGCCTATACACCCGTCATTAGATAATTGCGGTTGCGTATGCCTCGCAGTTCAACGTACTTCTCGTAGGAGTTGCTCTGCAGTGATCTTTGGATGAAAGTAAGCACTGAACTGCTCGTCAAAATGATTTTGAGCGTACCTGTACGGCCGCTGGGGCTCGGTTTCTTATTCTACACGGAATGTCTCAGCATATGAAGAGCGAGGTGACGCTTCAACGAACCTTGGCGCCCTGCCGTCCTGCATGATGATCTACCTTGTCGTATGTGCCAGGACAAGACGGGGCCAACGCGTTATGGGACCTAGTGGTATCGTAAACATGGACAAACAAGATTATTGTGAAGCATGGCAAGTCTCTCGATGCGAGAGTGGTGTATGTAGATACATGAGGTTCAGCTTCAAGGTAATTTCACCATGGTACTAGTCGACGGACAACCCCCGTAGTCTGCGAGGTCAAGCATCACCCAAGTTTGCGTGACAACATCACAACGCTAGCTGTGCGCTGTCGACCCCTGTCGCCTCTCAGTTCTCCAAAACTTCTTTTGCCCCTCGAGTACCCATGATCCTCTCCAACTTGAACCAATCGTACCGACAGCAAACCACGCGACATGTGACATCACTTGGGTCCACTCCATCGTCGAGGAAGGGGTAAGTCAGGAACTCAGAGAAGAACTGAGGGTGCGCAGGTGGCCCATAGAAAAGTATGTTCCGGATCCCTCTGATTTTATACCTATGGTGGAGGCGAGGTGAGTGGGGATGGATTGCGTTGGTCTATAGACACGTACCGTCGGTAAAAGTGGAATCGTTCGCTAATAAGTAGGAAGGACTTTTTGCCAGAGAAAAAAGCCTGGCGTGCTCTGGATATATCCTGATTGGATGAGTACCTGATCAGGGGGTTATCATTAGTACCAGTCAAACGAGTGGTCGAACATCGCTTACTCTGAAAGCACAGCAAAGCTGATACCACTTTCCTTCCGAAAGTGATTATGGAGCCGGATGAAGTCGAAGGATGACGGGATGAATACGATGGTATTGGAGCTTTGCACGGCAGATTTCAGAATTTTGGGTAAGAGCTTTATATCGCCGTTCCAATAGCGGGTTGGAAAGTTCGCAGTTAGTCAGAAAACTTGGAAGGCAGCAGACCGAAATGCACCTGAGTGGTAAAATAAACGAATCTCTTGTCTGCCTCATCCCTCGGATTTGAACAGTCGAAAGTCGGGAATGTCTGTCGTCGAGTTCAGAAGAGGTTTTCCTCTTTATATGCGAGAACAAGAACAGCGAGATACACACTTGGTCAACCCCTTCCGGGACTTGTAATGTTGGCCATGTCTTCTCAACTCTTATCTTTCCTTCCACGTTTTTGAGCGAGTTGTTGTAAAGCGACCGCGTTTCGGGTGTTTCAAATGGGGAGAGGAGGATAGACTGCCGCAGGTACGCTGAGCTGAGTCGAGATTCAGCAGGTGGCACCAAGGTTGTATTTTTTTGGCGCTCACAGTCCATCGAGATACCACGGTTTGATGCGTGAAAAGTCAGTATCATGCGACTCTTTGGGCAGCCCGTTTAAATGAGAGAGGACAAACTGAGAGATAGGTGGAAAGTGAATGAAGTGGCCAATTAGTATGAAGAAATGCACCTACCTGCACATGGTCCCAATTTTGCATTGTCAGGGAATTCATCTGGTCGATGATTAGAATTTCAATCGACGACAAGAAATCGGAGCTCCTATGATAAACAGTAAGTACAATGATCCATAGTAAAACTAGGCGGGATGAAAGATGAGCTGACTTTTGCTTTTCGATTGACATTCGTAGCCCCAATGGACTCGCAAAGATCAAGTCACAGTCATAAAAATCAGCAAAAAGCTTTACGCTCTTTCTGGTCATCTTAATCCCCAGCCTGAAATTGTCATCCATGTTCCCTTTGAATGTTTCCACATGATCTTGGGGATATGTTCCAGGTGGTGCGGTAGCAAGTTTGTCTATTGCATCTGGCGGTAGGCCGTATTCAGAGAGAAAACGTGAGTGCTTTTCGATTTGGAATGGAGGTGAAGGTGTATGTGTGGTCAAAGCGTTCAGCCAAGAAAGCGCAGATGAGCGGAACGGAAGAAGGACGAGGACGGAGGGTCGGGTAAAACCCTGATCTTGGACATCTTCTGGAGGATCGACAGAAGTGGACTTGGCAGATGATATGCGCTCGTTGTTTTTGAGAACACGACGGCGCTTTCTGGAGAGGACTAAGAATCTGATTGTGACCTTCCAATGCCGAATTGTGTACTTACTTGGTTACGTGGTCGAGGGCATGTAGTGCAATCGCTTCGCGAATGCACTGGTGGAGCTCAAGGGTGACAGAAGTGTGATAGAGATCAAGGTGGGAAGAGAGTATAGAAAGCAGGTCGTCCTGGACCTGAGTAAATTCTGTGTCAAGCTAAGTAAACGAATAGAGCGGGAGGTAAAGGTGATCATACCCGTTGATTGTTTGGACCGCCGAGACTCGAAGGGAGTAAGCAGACGCTCTAAAAGCTATCATAAGGAGCGTGGTGTGCATTCTGATGTTTTGGATTGAATACTGAATACCTACTGCGGTCTTTTTGGCAAGCTTCTTCTGAAAAGACTTGGACTCCTCGGGAAGCAAGCTGGCTACCACAGAGAGTTTGCCAACCCTGTCTCTCCGTGATGTCCAATGTTTTTGATCAACAGTCGCCCTGTTTATCTCAGTCAGAAGTTCAGGCGTTGGCCCAAAATGTCGGTCATGTGGACCATGCGCTTGGACGAGCACACATCGGCTTTCGAAGTTGCGAGTTAGACAGAGGATGGCTCACCTGGTGCATCATTTTGGTCTCCTTCGTGTGTTTCTGTCGCCGGATCAGCGGGATCCTGATCACCATCTGGCGGCGAGCTGGCCTCATCTTGCTGCTCGGAGGGACCAGCATCGGGTTCTGGCTCAACAGCGAAGTGTATGGATTTACGCTTATTGAGCTTCTCTCTTGGGAACGAGTCTTCGGTGTCCCTCGTGCGTTTCCTACTTTTAAGTGCTGATACGTTGAGAAGCGTTAGCAAACGCGTTGTCGGATCGTTTACACCTTCGAGATCCATGATATGAGCTCGCTCATAACAACTTTGAGTCAAACTTTGAGTTACTTTGATCTGCTAATGGCCACGTGACCTCATTTCAGGCGCGACATCCGTGTCTTGACTGTCAATTGACTCGCTCTAGCTCAAGCGCTCGTCGACGCTCATCCCCAGGTGCACTGTATTCTAGGTCTATCGCTTCCCCTGGTTCTTTGTCCACGTCGGAGTTGTTTAGTCGCGCAAGGATCCCTGTGGGTCGCCGCTCGTGCATCGTTCAGGTTCCCGTCCATCCAGAACTTCCCTTCCACATGCGTGTCCTCTGTGTCGCGGAAAAGCCCTCCATCGCGAGATCTATCAGCCAAATTTTGTCGGGCGGACGCGTAGAAACCGTAAGTAAAGGAATTGAATCTAGCCACTGCCGTGCCATTCATCCTCTTACACCAACTACCTTGTCGAACGCCAGCGCGCAACTCAGAATCGTTTCATCAAAAATTTCGACTTCGATTACCCCCAGACAAACTCTACTTTCACAGTTACCTCTGTATCTGGTCATCTACTCGCCCATGATTTCCCGGACGCGTACCGTCAATGGCACTCTTGCGATCCCCTCTCACTCTTTGATGCACCAGTACAAACCACGGTACCGGCTGACAACAAGAGTATAGAGCGTAATTTGATGAGCGAGGCACGAAGTGCACACACGTTGATGGTATGGACAGATTGTGATAGAGAGGGTGAGAACATCGGATGGGAAATCATGTGCGTCTGTCGAAAGGCAAAGCCCAATATCGTCGTGAAGCGAGCCAGGTTCAGTGCGATCATACCACAGTTTGTTTCAATCTTTCATACCTAACGAATTTCGATCGTACCACTCAACCTCTCACAGGCAAATTCACCGTGCAGCTCAGCACCCAGTGGCTCTTGACCTCGCACAGGCTGATGCAGTCGAAGCACGGACCATACTGGATTTGCGCATCGGTGCAGCCTTCACCCGTATGCAAACCTTGGCTCTCCAACATCGTCTTCCTCAGTTTCGCGAGGAACGCGGGGTTGTCTCTTATGGTACCGAGATTTTCAGACTGTGTCTATCGATAGTCTCAAACCTGGCTTCTCCCCAGGCCCATGCCAATTTCCGACTCTTGGATTTGTGGTGCAGAGATATAATCAAGTAAAAGCGTTCACCCCTGAGGATTTCTGGTACATTCTTCTATCTCAAAACCGCGAAATCGAGGGCGAGGAGAAGAAAGTTGATTTCACCTGGAGGCGGGGACATCTCTTCGAGGCAGACGTGGTGACTGAGATATATGAAGATATCGTAGAAAATCCACGCGCTCGAGTTACCAAAGTGACGCAAAAGAACACGAAGAAATGGTATGTGATCCCACTTTATCAGTTACTCGCCCGTACTCAATCGACAGGAAACCGCTACCACTCACAACTGTTGAGCTTCAAAAGGCGGGGTCAAGGCTTCTCAAGTTGGCACCAAAGAAAGTGTTGGATGTATGCCAGTCAAACTGCTGCCACTGGTTTTATCATCTAATGATTTCGCAAGATCGCCGAAAAGCTCTATCAACAGGGTTTTCTATCTTATCCTCGCACGGAAACAGACCAGTATGATCCACAATTCGATTTTATGACTCTGATTGGGAAACAAACCGTTGATCCCGCATGGGGTGGTTTCGCAACAGGGTGCGTCATGCGGATTCCCATCGTTTATGCTGTCTAGCTTATCTTGAGGTTTGCCCTGGTAGCCTCCAACAAGGCGGTTTCAATTCACCTCGAAGAGGAAAAAACAATGATAAGGCACATCCTCCAATACACCCTACAGCTCACAAAGCAAATCTCGCCGGGGATGAAAAGAAAGTATATGACTTCATCACGCGAAGATTCCTTGCGAGCTGCTCCCAAGATGCAGAGGGTTCGGAAACGACTGTTGAAGTTGTGTACGGCGGGGAGGAGTTTTATGCCACCGGTGTGTGCCTAGAACCTCAAAGTGTCATTGGAAGCAGCTCACGATCATGATTTTATAGGCTTGATTATCTTAGCGAGAAATTATCTGGAGGTATACCCATACGACAAATGGACAGGGAAAGAAATCCCTCACTTTAGAGAGGGAGAGGAGTTCGAGCCCACGTCTTGCGATATCAAGGAAGGGGAGACAGCGTCGCCTACTTTACTGACCGAGGCCGATCTTGTGACGCTCATGGACAAGAATGGGATTGGTATGTTTCTTGACCCTACAGCTGCTAGCTCTTTGAATTTGATCTCCTGCTTAGGGACGGACGCAACGATTGCACAACATATTCAAACCATCGTTGACCGAGAATACGTGATTGAGCGAATGGACGGCGCAACGAAGCATTTACTCCCGTCAACACTTGGTATCGGGCTCGTAGAGGGGTACAACCAGATTGGATTCGACAGAAGTTTGTCGAAACCACAGTTGAGGCGTGAGGTATGTCTCATCACTGTCTACTCTCTGGCTTCCTCTCTCGTGGACGCAGTCGCGATAAACGCTCCTATCACTGACAAATCATGGTAGACAGAACGAAGCATGGTACAAGTGTGCGAAGGTGCCAAGACGAAGGACGAGATGCTCGCGCAAAGTATCGAACAATACAGAGACATGTACATCATGGCAAAGAGAGAGTTTGATAAAGTCATCGAGGTGATTCCTTTGTTTTTGTCTTCTATGTCCATACGGACTGTGCACAACAGAGCGTACGCCGATTTATACAAGGAAATCCGGCGCGGAACGGGGGTAACGTTGACAACCACGGGGGAAATGGTGGCCAAGGTAGACGCGGCGGAGGTGCTGGTGGGCGAGGCAGGGGGGGAGGAAGAGGAAATGATCGAGGTGACGATAATGATGATGATGATCACCCTCCCCAGGGTGGCAACGGTCGTGGACGTGGACGTGGACGCGGTGCCGGTCCCAGTGCACCCCGACGGCCTCCACCACCACCCAATGCTGAAGGTAGGCTATGGTCTCCATCAGAGTCCAGAAGTCAATTGATCCCGACATCCCAGACAACGATCCACCTCCTCCAAGGCCCCAGAGTACCACGCGAGCAACAGTACCCACGTCTCGGGCTGGCCCTTCGAATTCGTTAAACCAGCTACCTCAGTGTGATTGTGGAGCCCCTGCAAGTAAGAAGCGAGTAACGCAGAAGTCAGCCCGAGAAGGGAAGCAGTTTTTTGCATGTGCCCAAGACAGTTGCGGGTTCTTCAAGTGGATTGAGGATGGGGGCGATGGTGATGCAGGGCCTGCGCCAGTCGTCCCCGCCAAACGTCCCCTAAGCACTACCAGATCAGTAAGTGCTATACATTCGAATGTCGCACTCCGAGGCTGAAAATAGTCAGGCTCAAGCCCCAGCAGCAGCGCGCCAATGCAAGTGCAAGGAAGATGCTGTGCAGCGAACGGTCACCAAAGAAGGGGCTAACAAGGGACGCATTTTCTGGGCTTGCGCGAAAGGGAAAGATGAAGGTTGTGGGTTCTTCGAGTGGGATGATGAACCAAGCAATGCATCTGGATCCGGTATGAGTAAGGGAGGGGGAGGAGCAGGACCTTCGAAACCGATGTCAACGCGGACGGTCAGTCACAATGATGCCCCGTCAAGTGGGAAGTGCTATAAGGTGCGTTTTGATCGACGACATCTCCCTTCCGTGCGATTGATGGGAGTTGGATTGGCAGTGCGATCAAGAGGGGCATTGGGCTTCTGGTAAGATGTATCGTTTGAAAGTACACCACGTTATGTTGATGAGGGCCGTTGGCTCTATTGCTATCCTCCATCATCAGCATGCCCAAATGGTGACATGATGAATCGATCCAAAAGCTATAGAGGGTCGAGGACGGACAACAGCACTGAGACTTGTTTCAAGTGCGGAGAAGTCGGGCACTATAGTAATGGTGAGACAACAGGTACACAACCTCTCAATTCAGTACATAGATTTACTAACTCGATCATCTGTATGAAGACTGTCTAGAGAACGGTGCACCCGCCAAACGCACTAAATCATCTTCAACGAGAGGGACCAAGGCACCGCGTGCCCGAGGGGGTGCTCGGGGAACTGGGACAAAGCGGGGGAGCAAGAAGAACGTGAGGACCAAGAGTGGAATGTTTGGCGCCCCGGACGATTTCTGATGCTGATCGCTGGTGTTTCAAGTATGTATTTGACTTGGAATATAAGCGGTGATTTACTTTCATGCTAGCGCCATGAAACAGTCGTCACGCGTCAAGGGCACTCAGGCTGTACTTACATTTACTCCATGGGTGGTGGGGCTATTTTACATACTGTCGGGGGGGGGGGGGGGGGTACAATACCTCGTATCCCCTACCACCAAGTCGGCACCTACGCTTGACTCGCGCACTGCGACCCTGATGTTGAATTAAATAACTTTTTAGCCTGAGCTTCTAGACACGCCTCTTCCTGTTTGCGTGCACACTGCAATGCCGAACGAACAGTCTCAGACGGGGAAGTGTAAATTTAAAATACCCTCATTGAGGAAGCGCTACCATCCTACGGTCAACACCAAATCGAGACCGCTCTCAGTTTGCTCTTGGCAGTCCAACCGTTTTCAGGTTTCACGTCAACCTCCCCTACAACATGACCTATCCAAACCTGTCACGATGGCACGATCTGACCACCGAATTGACGTGATCCTCGAGGTCTGCGGAGAGCGTGATCTGGGCTCAGTACGTCATGTTACTTATGTACCTTTCATTCACCGTGGAAGGCAACCCTAAGGGGTGCAAAGTCAAGCGCCCATCGACAGTTTTTCTCCTTGCTAAGTATCTGAGTATCTCGAACGTCGCCCTTCCTTCTTTTTTTGCCACTGTGACCTCCTTGGACGGACATGGCATCTCCATCCCTCGAGCCCACTGTAGATAAGGATGTTCTTGACAATGAGAAGGGCGCTACTGAGGTTTTCGACCTTGCGCCAGAGGTCGATGAAACCAGCCCTGCAGAGCGCGCTAGGATACTGAGGAAACTGGACTGGTATATCCTTCCTTTTGTTTCCTTGTTGTACCTTCTTTCATTTTTGTAAGTCACTCTCACCTTACTTCCACTCTCGCTCATCTGACTGTCATCCAGAGATCGTGCTAATGTCGGTCAGTATCGTTGTAGTTCTTGTCGCAAGTTCGTAACTCTCATGCCATCTCAGGGAATGCCAAAGTGGCAGGAATGTCGGCCGATCTGCACCTCGTTGGGCTCAAATATAATATTGCCGCCGCTGTCTTCTTCGTAAGAGTCTGTTCTTTCCGGAGATCTCAAGTCATCTGATGCTGTATCAGATCCTATACAGTCTTGCAGAAGTCCCATCGTACGTTGAAATTTCTTGCATTCAGAGAGGTAATAACAACTTTCGTCTAGAAATATCATTCTGAAGCTCTTTCGACCATCCATATGGAGTATGACGATCGCTTATTAACACGGGTTTCCCCTCTGATCCTTCTTTGTGTTACACAGTACCCACAATCATGGTTGCATGGGGTCTGGTTATGACTTTGATGTGTCTTGTCAAGACGTATCAGGGGTTACTTGCGTACGAGTTTGAAAAAAACGCTGCCTTTTTATTGCTGACGCTTGCTTATGCTTTCCACAGAGCTCGAGTTTTCCTCGGTCTGACGGAGGCTGGGTTATTCCCTGGTGTCACATACTACATCTCGTTGTGGTACCCTCGTGCAGAGCGAGCGAAGCGGATTGCTATATTCTTTTCCGCTGCGACCGTGGCCGGTGCTTTCGGTGGCATTCTGGCGTGAGTCCACATTCCCTAACTCAAAGCAGATCAATTAACGCACGAACAGCTACGCCATTGTAAAAATGGAAGGGTATGTGGCTCTTTAACAAGAGCTAGATCGCACGGGCTTACATTTGTCTGCAGTATCGGTGGCCTGCATGGCTGGCAATGGATCGTAAGCTATTTCGGATAATGCTGCTGCGCTCAATGCTAATTTGCCATTGATAGTTCTGCTTGGAAGGCCTGAGTAGGTAGCAAAGGACTTGCAGCATTCGGTTCACTGAATATGGCGTCGACAGTGACGGTGGTCGTCGCATTCTCAGCATTTTTCTTCATGCATGATGTGCGTCCATTCGTCTACCTCACCCACGTAGATGCTCATCACCTCGCATGAAGTATCCTGAGACGGCGTCGTTCTTGACCGAGCCTGAGAGACGCTATCTCATTGCGATGTTGAGGAACGACTCCCAAAATCTTGCAACTCACTATCATTTCCAGTTCGTTCTCCAGGCTCTGACGGACTATAAAACTTATCTTCAACTTGGTATATACATTGGGTATGTAAAGTGATTCTACATTCCAATGGTCCTCTGACACTTCTCGACAGCTTGCTCGTCCCCGTTTACGCTATCGCTCTTTTTACACCGACTATCATTAATGAGTTAGGTTACTCTGCGGCCAATGCCCAACTGCTCACTGTCCCTCCTTTCGTCGCGGGTTGCTTTTTCACTATCCTTGTTGGAATCTATTCTGACAAACACCAACTCCGTGGGCCATATGTGATTGGTGGGGCGTTTGTCTCCTTGGTGGGATATATTGTCCTATATACGCAATCAACCCCTGCTGCTTCATATGCCGGCGCTATTCTCTCTGCGGTGGGTGTTTTCCCCACCGTGGCGGTTGATTTGGCATGGGCTGGATCGAACGCGGGAGGGGACTTGAAGCGCGGTGTCGTCATTGCTATGGTTATTGGACTGGGAAATCTTGGAGGGTAAGCCTTTATACTTCCCAACATACTGTTATCTAACGGAATGATGCCAGGATATGTTCGTCCTTTGTATACCTTGATCCTCCGCGTTTCCATATCGGCCACGGAACAATCATGGGATGGTTGCTTCTCAGGTGACCTCTTCCCGAAGTCTACCATAGTTTGTTCGCTGACAACTCGGAACATCAGCATACTCCTATCTGCGATTGCGATGTGGGATTACAACAGAATCAACAAACAGAAAGAGGAGATGTGCCGCGAGCATGGAATCACTGAGGACCGCAAGGACGAATTCAGGGACATGGGAGACGAGAGTCCTCTGTTCAGGTACACCCTGTAGTTTCTGACCCACGGGTATCACTTTCGTTTGATCGTTATTTTCGAGTACTTTGAGGAGTTACAGTACGATAGGTTTAGGAATGGACTCGATTTACGCTAGTGGTAGCTTTCCCTCAATTATACCAGTTGGCTACGCACAAACACAACCAAAGTCAGCGTTGAAAATCGCTCTTGACCAGTTTCCTCACTCGCTCGTCACGTCCGTCGACGTTCCTCGTATCATCTCTTCCTCTGCCTGGTGGACGTGTTTTCGGTATGCATTTGTACAATTTGACGCTGCAACCGCCAACGGCTGCAACGCAGGCAATTGTCGGGAACTTCTCAGGCGCCCGTACCCAAGAAATTATTGTATCGCATGGCACCCGTCTCGAACTCTTGCGACCCGATGTGCAAACAGGAAAACTATCGACGGTCATTGCCTCCGATGTCTTTGGGTCAATACGTTCGCTGGCAGCATTCCGGCTGACGGGCAGCATCAAGGGTGAGCTCCTCGTACGTATCCGTGTCTTTCGTTACATCTTATCTCCTGGTTCGTTCTCAGACTACGCCATAGTAGGGTCGGACTCGGGGCGAATCATTATCTTGGACTATGATCCAAAGACTAGTAGTTTCGTCAAGTTGCACCAGGAGACCTTTGGAAAGTCTGGCGCGCGACGGATTGTCCCTGGTCAATATCTTGCGACGGATCCCAAGGGTCGCAGTGTCATGATCTCTTCTGTGGAGAAGGCGAAGCTGGTGTATATCCTGAACCGGGACGCGGCTGCCAACTTGACGATTTCGTCGCCACTGGAAGCTCACAAAACCAACGCTATCATCCATCATATCATTGGCCTTGACGTCGGATTCGAAAATCCCTTATTCGCTGCGCTGGAGGTTGACTACACGGAGTCTGATCAAGATCCAACCGGGGAAGCCTTTAATAATGCGGAGAAGGTACGCGTTGTCCACATGTTTGGTTTCCCCAGTATACTTATGCGAATGTTTATTGAGATGTTGACCTACTACGAGCTAGACCTGGGTCTTAACCATGTTGTCCGGAAATGGAGCGAACCTACTGACCCACGCGCTAACCTCCTCGTTCAAGTACCTGGAGGTCAGGTAGCTTCCACGGATAGATTCGACGGGCCTTCTGGCGTTCTGGTTTGTTGTGAAGATCACATCATATACCGTCACGTGGACAAACCCCAGCATCGTGTTCCTATTCCACGGCGGCAACATCCACTTGAGGATCCCTCGCGAGGAGTTATTATCATCGCAGCCGTTATGCACAAAATGAAGGTCTGTTGCTGAGTTACCTCGACATCTTCGTTTTAACTTCACAGTCTTTAGGGTGCCTTTTTTTTCCTCCTTCAAAGTGAAGATGGGGATCTGTTCAAAGTCACGATTGACCACGAAGAAGATGAAGTCAGGGCACTAAAAATCAAGTATTTTGACACCATTCCTGTGGCTAGCAGTCTTTGTATTCTCAAATCTGGTTTCCTTTTCGTGGCTTCTGAGTTTGGCAACGAGTGAGTCAATATCCTCCTGACGAGCTCGCAGATTTAACGATTGGTCCCGCGTAGCTGCCTTTACCAGTTCCAAAAGTTGGGTGATGACGACAACGAGCCTGAATTTAGTTCGACTTCCTATCCTTCGTTTGGCATGGCTAATCCAACGGTCCCACTGCCACACGCCCATTTCCGACCTCGCCCTCTGGACAACCTGGCTCTTGCAGACGAACTAGAATCGTTGGATCCTATACTGGATTCAAAAGTGATGAACATTTTACCGAATTCGGATACTCCACAGATCTTGGCTGCTTGCGGCAGGGGCTCACGCAGCTCTTTCCGGATGCTTCGTCATGGACTTGACGTTGAAGAGTCTGTCAGCTCTGAGCTCCCGGGTATTCCAAACGCTGTCTGGACAACAAAGCAACGGGAAGACGGTACGCGCTTACTTATGGCCCAACGGTGGTGTCGAACTCACTCACTCCGCCGTTAGATGCGTTCGATTCGTATATCATCCTTTCGTTCGTCAACGGCACGCTGGTACTATCCATTGGCGAGACCATTGAGGAAGTTCAAGATACTGGGTTCCTTTCATCAGCTCCAACACTCGCCGTCCAACAAATTGGTGCCGACGCCCTTCTTCAAGTCCACCCGCATGGTATTCGGCATGTCCTCGCCGATAGACGGGTCAACGAATGGCGAGTCCCCGATCGCAAGACCATTGTGGCGGCGACAACCAACAAGCGCCAAGTAGTGGTCGCCCTGAGCTCTGCTGAATTGGTCTATTTCGAACTCGATTTGGATGGTCAGCTCAACGAGTACCAGGATAGGAAGGCAATGGGGTCAACCGTGCTCGCTTTGAGCATCGCAGAGGTTCCCGAAGACCGTCAGCGAACACCCTACTTGGTACGTAAAATCGGCATTGCTATCTGTTACGCGACCGCTGATGTTCATCTGTTCGTTCAGGCTGTCGGGTGTGAAGACCAAACCGTTCGCATAATCTCGCTAGACCCAGAAAGCACCCTAGAAACCATTAGTTTACAAGCCCTGACAGCTCCCCCATCTTCCATCTGCATAGCTGACATGTTAGATGCGAGTATCAACAAAACTCATCCGACGATGTTCGTCAACATTGGTCTGCAGAATGGTGTTCTTCTGCGGACTGTGCTCGATCCTTTGAAGGGACAGCTTACTGATACGCGAACTCGGTCAGTTTTTGCATACATCTTTCTCATTTAGCTTATGAATTCTCCCTACAGATTCCTGGGTACACGCCCTATTAGGCTCATCCGTGTCCAAATTCAAAAGAATCCTGCCATCGTCGCCCTGTCGTCACGGTCATGGATCAACTACACCCATCAAAACTTGATGCACTTCACCCCTCTTATTTTCGAGAACCTTGACTACGCTTGGAGCTTTACGGCGGAGCTTAGTCCGGAGAGCTTGATTGGTATCACCGGGAGCGTCCTACGGTGAGTGCCCTGTCCTTTCGAACGATTGTCCGAGATGCAAAAGAGATTCGAATAACCCCTTCGAGGGAAGCATGTCGAAACAACTTTAAATTACCAATTGTTCCTACTGAGCCGATCATTTTTGTCGTGGAGTTGACATGTCAGCTGATTCGTACCATACCCCATCAGCATTTTCCAAATACCAAAACTTGGGATGAAGCTCAAGCAGGACTCTATCCCGCTCTCCTACACTCCTCGCAAGTTTATATCTCACCCAACAAATCGGTATCTGTATCTCATTGAAGGTGACCACCGCGTCATGGGAGAAGAAGCGATTAACAAACGCTTGCAGCAACTTGTACGTGCCAACTTTCATCTAGGGACTCGATACTAAATATTCCGTTGCAGAAGGAGGCTGGCAAGAGGATCGATCAGGAGATGCTTGATCTGCCCCCAGAAATCTTCGGACGCTGCAAAGCTCCAGCTGGAACCTGGGCCTCTGCAATACGCATCATTGACCCGGTCGAGGTACGTGGTTTTCCCGTCTATTTTGATCCAGTCTGCTCAACAAACTATAGTCGAAGACTGTCGCAATGATCAACCTTGACAATAACGAAGCCGCGTTTTCTTTGGCCGTCGTTCCATTTGCTGCCCGAGGAGGGGAACTGCATCTTGTCGTCGGCACAGCATCTGACACCTTGCTCGCACCTCGGTCCTGCACCAGTGGCTTCTTGCGAACGTACAAATTCACTGAGGATGGTGCAGGCTTGGAGCTTCTGCATAAAACGGAAACGGACGACGTACCTCTGGCAGTCATGGCGTTTCAGGGACGGTTGTTGGCGGGTGTGGGGAAAGCTCTTCGCATTTACGAGATAGGTAAAAAGAAGCTTCTCCGCAAAACTGAAAATAAGGTGGGCTCACTTCTCTTGATATTGGTTTCCGAACTAATTTCCAAGTGTAGACCTTTTCCTCCGCTATTGTTACGCTGAACACCCAAGGTTCAAGAATCCTCGTTGGCGACATGCAGGATTCGATCCTCTTTGCGGTTTATAAAGCACCGGAAAACAGGCTGCTAATCTTCGCTGACGACACCCAACCACGGTGGATTGTTGCGTCGACGATGGTCGACTATAACACTGTCGCAGCAAGTGATCGTTTCGGGAACGTATTCGTCAATCGTCTCGATTCCAAGGTATCAGAACAAGTTGACGACGATCCGACCGGTGCTGGAATACTACACGAGAAAGGTCAACTCATGGGCGCGCCACACAAGACCAAGATGCTCTGTCACTTCCATGTTGGCGACCTTGTTACGTCAATACACAAAGTATCGCTGGTTGCGGGTGGGCGCGAGGTGCTCCTATACACTGGTCTGCACGGCACCATCGGGGTACTCGTGCCCTTCGTGTCCAAGGAGGACGTGGACTTCATCTCGACACTGGAGCAGCATATGCGCACCGAGCAGGGCAGCCTGGTGGGCCGTGATCACCTTGCGTGGAGAGGGTACTATGTTCCCGTAAAAGCTGTTGTGGATGGAGATCTGTGCGAGACGTACGCTCGACTGCCTGGCTCAAAGCAGAGCGCAATCGCGGTAGAGCTAGATCGGTCAGTGGGGGAGGTGTTGAAGAAGCTGGAGCAGTTGAGGATCACTGCGAGCGGTTTCTGATTGGTGTCTTTGCATGTCTTGACGTTCTATATCATACTCCTGTACTGTATATTCCTGCAATGTTTGTTGTGCTTTCGGAGCTTCAACGTTTCAACTTCGTTTCAGTTGACTGCCCACGCGCGAAACTCTGAGGACGTCCTCCTGCCTGGAACGATTCCACGACTCTGCAACTTGCATGAGAAAACTCAGTTTCACCTCGTGCATCGAGTTCGGGCACATTCTTACGGCTGTAAAGTACATTTAGTTGGGTTCCAGGGTCCCTGTCTGCCGCTGTCAGACTTTCTGAAACTTGAACTCAGCCAAGTATCAACATCATGACAACATGTATCACGACGAGGCTGGTAACTTAGCGACACAACAATCATAATGACTCGCTCCTCTCAGTAGAGCGGAACGACTGTCTTCTACTCAGCGAGAGTTCTGGTTTTCGGAGACTAACTCGCTCCCGGTGCGGCCTAACCTCTGAATTTCCGGAAATCCTCAGCATCACCGCCAACATCTTCGAGACCGAAATGCTCGCTACCAGATCCCGCGCGCTTTGCAGTGTCTCTCGACGTGCCATTGCACCCCAGGCGCGTTTGTTTGCAGTACGACGTGGCCCTCCATCCTCCACTGGAAGCCATCATTTACGCTGACCTTGCACAGTCCACTCCCACTCCCACCGCAAAGAACACAATACAAGAACGCATTGAAGCAATCAAATCCAACAAGGAGGAACTTGAAGAATGGATGTCACCCGTCGAAGCTCCCGCGCACGATCCCGAGCCATTATATCGCCGGGCAGAGCAATGCTTTTCTATGGGAGTCGCATGTACGTTTCTCTATCCCACTCGCCACCGCAAAATCCCTTTGCTATCATTGTCTCTAACTGACGGTCTGCACGATGCGATGTATAGCGTGTCACATGGCAGCTCTATATGGGCTGGCTTCCCAGATGGGAAAGCGCGAGGCGCTCGATGACGTGTATTTACAGGTCGCCGGGGACGTTTCCCTCGGAAGGGAGGACTCAGATAAGCCCGGGGCTACCGTGATTGTCGTTGCTAATGGCGTGGAGGATGAGGAGCTCCTTGAGGCTAGTCATCAGGTATGTCACGCAGTTGGGGAACAGGGAACTACGTGCTAAATCCTTTGATCTCGTTCAGGCGCACGCATACCCATACCTTGCATTCGATCGGGTGCGGTTTAAGATCATTCAGAAATCATGAGCCCATCCTTTTCCTTTTCGTCGCATACCACTGCAAGTCGCGTTTCAACTTGTTTGGCAGTCGAATGCAATGAATTAATTCAAGTTTGATCCTAACACGGATGGCCGATTCTTCTTTTCTAACATGCCGCTATTCATCGACTGATACTTGAGCATTGAGCCGGCGACGTCCTTTCTTCCGTCCCTCCCACTCGCAGCCTGAGCGCTCTCAGTCGCCTTACATTTTTTCGTGCCCCACCTCCCGAATCATCTACACGATTCCAGTGGGTGGTGGTACCCTTCGTGCCCCCCCCCCCTCGATTGACGTATTTCGCTCGGAATCATTGATCAGACATGTCTAGATTTTTTCCTAGTTTATGAAGTCTATCTGTTTGACCAAATCCGGAATCCGATTCAGTTGTGTGGAGTTGTTCTGGGTTTCAATTCTTTTCACAGCCACTCGGAATATTCGCCAAGCCAGTAGGGTTGTCTGCCGCTGTCAGACTTTCTGAAACTTGAACTCAGCCAAGTATCAATATCATGACAACATGTATTACGACGAGGCTGGTAACATAGCGACACAACAACTCGACCCTCTCAGTAGAGCAGAACGACTGTCTTCTACTCATCGAGAGTTCTGGTCCTCAACATTATCGCCAATATCTTCGAGACCGAAATGCTCGCTGCCAGATCCCGCGCGCTTTTCAGTGTCTCTCGGCGTGCCATTGCACCCCAGGCTCGTTCGTTTACAGTACGACGCGGTTCTCCATCCTCCACTGGAAGCCACCATTCACGCTGACCTTGCACAGTCCACTCCCACCACTAAGAACGCATTAAAAGAACGCATGGATGCACTCAGAGCCAGCGGGGAGGAACTTGAAGGGTGGAGGAGCCCCGTCTGCGGTTCCGAGGCCAAGGATCCCGAGGCACTCCTTCGCCGGGCAGAGGAATTCTTTGCTTTGGGAATCATATGTACGTCTTCTCTATCCCCACCCCTTTGGTGTCATTGTCTCTAACTGACGGCTCTGCAACGATGCGATGTATAGCATGTTTCATGGGAGCTCTACGCGCGACGGCCCACAAGATGGGAAAGCTCGAGACTCTCAAAGCCGTGGGGATCGATACGACCGTTTGCCTCGGAATTGCGGAGGACGCAGATGAGCCCGGGATTACCGTGACTATCGAGGTTGAGGGCGTGGAGGATATGGAGCTCATTCTGGCTAGTTATCAAGTAGGTCATGCAGTTGGAGGACAGGGGATTACGTGCTAAATCCTTTGATCCCGTTTAGGCGTGCCCATTTAACCGTGCAATGGATCGGGTGGAATGGAATTTTATTATGCCTCAGGCTGAGAGGCCTAAGGTATAATTTATATCACGACGTTTCCTTGGTGGCGATCGAATGCAATGAATTCATCCTGACGCGATCAAACACATCCCCGAATGGTTGAAACGTCTATTAGTAACTATCCTACCAATGTACACAGTGAAATGCAGGTTGGTTTTACAAAGAGGAAAGGGGAGGAACAACGATGACCAAAGATGCGCATACGATTTACAAGAAGCTCTTCAACGACTTCACTTCAACACCATCCGCCATAGTCAAGAAGGGCATCAAGTCGGACGTCAAGAACTCGCTAGGCCACTCTTGTCTGATCTGACCCTTCAAGTAAGAGGTCGTGATCTTCAAGTGCTCTTCCTTGATACCAGGAGCGATAGACTTGATGGTTGGTGCTTGCTCGTCGATGACGCGGTCAACGAACTCGGCAGTGATGGGTTCACCATTGTCCATCCGTGTGGCGTATTTGACCCATTGCCAGAGTTGCACACGAGAAATCTCGGCGGTGGCAGCGTCCTCCATCAAGTAGTTGACGGGGATACAACCGTTACCGCCAACCCATGCTGTGGAGTAAGCCAATGCGACGGAGATGTTGCCGCGGACACCTTCCTCGGTGACTTTTCCAGGCATGCTGTAGTTCAAGAGATCGGCAGCTGCCACTTTGACATCCTCTCGACGAACGTAGTACTGGGATCACAAGACACATGAGTATGCGAAAAATGGGGGGAAATGAATTACCAACCTGGTTAGGTCCCAGCATGTGGTCATCGAAGATTTTGCGAGCAATCTCATTGATGAGGGGGTGGGCAATCCAGGTACCATCGTGTCCGGCAGTGACTTCCCGAAGCTTGTCCGCTCTGACCTTCTCCATGGCGATCTCGTTGGCCTTGGGGTCGTTTCTGATGGGAATTTGGGCAGACATTCCACCCATGGCAGCCACTTTCCTCCTGTGAGCCAAGATCAGCGTCATCCTCACGGAAATAAGTACCGAAGTCATACTTGTGACATGTTTGGATTAGGAGGCGCACATAGGCATCCATGCAGGGTACTGTCATGGTGACATCCTTCCTGTCTGGGAGGACGGCTCCCCTGTCAGCTCTGCGCTTCTTGATGGCGCTGAAGATGTAATCCCATCTATTAATACGTGGTGTGAGCAATGGGTTCGTAGGAGGATCCACGGCGAAACTTCCTCACCTTCCACAGTTGAGACCGGCTGAATGGTTCCGGAGTTCGAAGAGAATTTCTTCCATCTGAAATGCCGCAGGAAGAGTTTCGATGAGGACAGTAGCCCTGATGGTGTTGTGGGGGATGTGGAGGTAGGACTGAGAGAAGAGGAAGACGTCATTCCAAAGACGAGCTTCGAGGTAGTGCTCCATCTTGGGGAGGTAGAAGTATGGGCCGGAGCCACGCTTGATGAGTTCATGGGCGTTGTGGTAGAAGTAAAGGCCAAAGTCGAAAAGGGAGGCTGACATAGGGGCATTGTCGACAGTCACGCGAGTTTCATCAAGGTGCCAACCCCGAGGTCTGTGCGTGGAATGAGTCGAATAATTCTGCAGGGGTATAAATTTGAGGCATACCGGACCAAAAGAACTGCAGGGTTCTCAGCAAGCTTGTATTGCTTCCCACCAGTGACGAAGTCGATTTCACGTCTGATAGCGTCACGCAAGTTGAGCTGGCCGCTGATCATGTTCGTAAAGGTGGGTGCGCTGGAGTCTATGCCAAGCTCAGACGGATGCAAGATTGCAGAATGGGAATGCTCACCCTCGAAGTCAGCCATGAAGGTCTTGGCGCCACTGTTCAAGGCGTTGATAACCATCTTACGGTCGGTGGGACCTGTGATCTCAACGCGTCTGTCCTCGAGACCTGGTGCAGGGGGAGCACAGTGCCACGAGGGTTCGGCACGGATGTTGGCGGTTTCGGGGGGGAAGTCGAGGGGAACCCCTGAGTCGAACTTGCGTTGGGCGACGTCTCGGGCAACAAGGAGGGCCTGCCTGGTGGACTCGAAAGTCCTGTGGATGGCGGCGAGGAATGCCAAGGCGCCATCGGTCAATATCTGGGCCTGTGCCTCTGGGGCAACCTTTGAGTGAATTCTAATGCCTGAGACCATTGTGGATGAGTGAGTGGGGAAACGATTGGTGGTAGGTTGGTTATGTACTTGCTTGGCGGGGTTCCGTCCATCCGGCTCCCGATGAACGTCATTCCGTAAATATCATGTGCAACGTGAACATTGCATTTGCGGCTCGCCGACGCACCGGGCAGTCGACTGGCTACTTAGCGCTGCTTCGCCGTTGACACCTCTCTTCGTCACCTCCGTGCCGTTCCACGCAGTCCCGGAGCCTTCTTCCTCCGTCACCGCCCCGACACCTCGACGGATGGGACAAAGCTGACCCTCCCGACGATGCTCGCTATCCTTCCTTCCGAGGGCACCCCGTCGGTCTGCCATAACCGCTCTTCACCGAGTTGGTGATAGCCTTATCTAGGCATCCTCCGTGAAACTGTCAATGTCATGCGAATTTAATACCACGGACACTAGCGGACACTCCGCGAAGAATAGAGCCTATACATGATAATTATAAGCAACCGGGATCGTAACCTGGAAGAAGTTTACATCGTCCCCGTGTAGTACCATCCTTTAAGTATAAGCGGACTGTCGCTCCGAGCGTATCTCGCCTCCCTATGACTTTTCGGAGGGACTAGATCCCGTCTCCACTGGAACGGACATCGGTTCCGATGGCATCGCTGTAAAGACACCAAAAGTGAACAAGTGTCAAGAGTCGCCGTGAAAGTCAGCGTGAACAGATATGATCATGGAGTCTTCAGCACCAAGGCCATAAGGAGCAAAGGACTTGCTCACCTATCATATTTTTAACCGCGTTCTCGCCCACTTTAATCACCCTACGGCACGCCATCTGCCACACACCAACGCTAACCGAGCCTGCATGCAAATCAGAATCCATCATTTGTATGTGCGGAACCGAAAAAAACTTGACAGACCTTTCGGCGCGAACGGAAGTGCAAGAGTCCACGCGAGAGGACCGAGCCAATTTGGTGGTAGGAAGAAGACGGCAGCCTTTCTGTACCACCACCCGATAGCAAATTGCAGTCCGGTAGTCAACACCCAAATGAGAGTGTTGAACTGCACTGAAAAAGCAGATTTGGAGGCTGCGAGCTCGCCATCTAAAGGGAGGTGCAGATCAGAACCAAAGTTATAAGGAACGTGAGTAGACATGCGGCAACATTGTGCTAGCTGGGCAACATGAAGATGGACACTCACTGAGCTTCTCAAGCTCTGCGATCCCTTTGTCGACACTCCGTCTTAGCTTTGCCCACTTTGCAAATTGGTCTTGAGCGCTGGTTTGCATGAGCTCTTTCTTTGTTGTGAGCAGCTCGGCCTTGAGATTGCGCTGCCTGGCATATGCTGCGCCCATAAACACTCTGCAGTAGAGGCCCCAAGCCTGCAACAGTGAGCTGTTTCAGGAGTAGACATGAAGTATGCAGAAAACGGCATACCAGCCCGAGCAGGACGGATTTACCGATCCATGACACAAGTTCAGTCACAAACACGAGGGCAAAAATAGTGAAGATGAGAGACATGGTCGTGGTCCAAACTGCCGTAGGAAGAGTCTTGTAGAAACACGCTGTAAATGACACAGCGGGACTTTGGCGGGACTGGTGGAGGGGAGCACGGGTTGAAGCTCGTACGATTTGGGAGTGTGTAGTATGAACACGTAGCCACCACGAGGCAGTTGTCAATGTCGTACTCCGTCACACTTTGACCGTATACATTACGACTGCATCAAATGCAACATCCGTGTAGTTGTACTCATCCTTTTCTACGGAACGGCGACAATATTTCCAGTTTATGAGAGCTTGTGCAAATTTCGAAGGCAATCATAGCTTGTCTGTTATTTCAAGTTGGGTAGCGTGAGTGCCAGGAGTTGTCGGGGCGTCAGCCAACCACACCAAGGACTTCGTTGTTTTCGTGCCTCGTGAACATGGAGACTATCCAAGGGTCCAAAGTCCAGTAAGTAACCAACAACCTTTCGCCCAGGAGTTTCGATCGTCACTTGAGGGGCCATCGTCTATAGTCCTTGTCACACTATCGCACTTCGAATCCGAATCGCATACATGTACAATGTGGGACTGGGGTTTCTGACTTGGATGCTATAGAAGTAGAAGATAATTACAACGCAGAAATTGTCATACTGGATGGAAGAGAGAACAAGGGGAGTAAAGAGCATAATGTCATTGATTGACGATAGCCTGAGGCTGTGTCGAAAGAAGCTAGGGGTCTGGATTGAAGGCCTGACAGCCCCTAGAACAGCATCAACTTGTGGATATTAAGCTCAAGACACAGTCATTTCTCGATTTTCTGGTGCAACGTTGTGGGAAGGTGTTACTGCACTGAGGGAAGTAAAGTCATTCATCAACAGCTCCCGGATCGCTATGAATCAATCGCCGCACGCACTCATGATAATTGACAAAGACTAATATTCAGTGACGACCCTTGTCACTGAATGGAGGTTTTCGCTACTAGAAATAAATGACGAAGGGGCCCATTTGTGGTGCGCAGGGCACATTAAAATTGTGTAGTATGGGCTGATCTTAAGCACGCTCGTCAACGATATATCACGTCCACTACAGTTTCTTACAGCTTTCATGGCAGTCAAATCTAGATCCGCGAACACCAGTTTAGTGGGTATTAGCATGGGCCAAGTACGAGTTACAAGTAAGCACAAAGGATACATCCACTGGAACAGGAAGGTGGTCAAATATCGTACTCATACAGTGTAAGAAGACGATCAAAATCCGCGAGTGGTGCGAATAAAAGAAGAACATGGTCAGTCATTAGGATTGAAACGAACACCGCTAGCAGATCGGTTCCGAGGTTCGTTGGTGAGTTGCGTCTATGGGGTCCGATTGTTAAGGGTCGAGTCCACTGTGCATCGAGGGATAGGCCATCCTTCAAGGGTTCGCTTTGGTTGTGATGCGGTTCTTCGAGCGAGTGTTATGATTATTGAGTGGGCGAAGCTAGGCGTTTGCCCGTCAAAGGTCAGTAAGAGCGACCAAGAGTAGCTGCCAGGGCAAACATTGCCAGGTTTTCCTTCACTGCTACGCCGCTTTCCTGCTTTCGTCTTGGAACCATTCTTCAGCTTGGTGTCAGCGTCATGCGCGTTTGGGATACGGTTGGCCTATTTTCAAGTTCCTGTCAGTCAACGTTGCACGGAACAAGGCTTTACTAGTAGAACTAGACCATAGCATCTCCGGGAGCGGCCACAGTGTCGGGCAGTTTGCTGGGACCAGCTTCAGCCTGCGGCTGGGTCGGTTTAGGTCGTTGGATGATTCGTGGCGCCGGGCGAGCCTTTATACATTGAGTAATCGCCTTCGCCGAGCAAATAATGAGATGCACCTGTCCTGGACTGGGCCCATGCTTCAACCGGAGCAGTAGATTTGCTGCATGCTCTACGTCGTCTTGGGTTGGAATGAACCGAGGCTGCTGAACATCGTCCGAGGTGGATTTACGACCGAATCTCTTGAAAAGAATCATATTGGTGCGGTAGATCTCCTCTAATTCTTCGTCTTCGTCGAACACCGGGTATTGTAACTCGCCTATATCACTGCTGAGCGTCATGCAGTTGTATCCGTTGGTGAGCGTGGTGTTGTTCAGATCCTGTGCAATTAGCGCAGCTGCGACGTGAGGGACCAAAAAGAACTTGAGGAACTGCGCGTGCGACAGAGGCTTGAATCCATCGTCTGGAGTCGCATTCACAGGAAAAAGGCCGATGAGGGTATGCTGGATGACTGATGCACCTTTGAGTCCGTAGCTGGCCGATTTTGAGTGCACGACTCGGATACGATCAAGACGCGATTCAATTACTCACTATCCGACGCGAGCGCCTTCTGCAGTCTTGCTGGACGGCAGAATCTTTGATGGTTTGATGGTGGCAAATCGCTCGATTGTCAAGTGGTCGACGTCAAGGTCACCTTCGAAACCGCCCCAAACACAAGATGATGCTTCTCGGAAAATCGGGTCGTTCGTAAGTCGTTCGAGGTGGTCGAACATTGCCACGATGCGGCGAGGAATTCCCTTGAAGTCCACAGAAGTCACTGGCCAGCCCCTTTGCAACCCTCCCTGCACCATATCCCGCCACTTTTTGTTTCGCGTAATCAGAACACAAACTTCATTAGCGAAGCGCACCGTGTATGCAGCATCACGACCTTGTCGTCGTCGAACTGCTAGGTAATCCCTGACCGCGAGAACGAGCTCGGGTGAAGAATCACTCGTAGCTGGGATGCGATCCTTGCATCTGTAACCCGGACAACGGACAAGAGTTCCGGTATCGTCCAACTCATCTTCGCTAGTCGTAAGGCCAACAATATGGACCTTTTCTCGGTCATCAACCTAAATTGATTCAGCAGGAATTGCGAGACCCGGAACTTCATCAACGCAACAACAACTGTACGACTACGACTTACCTCAGGCTTCCCTGCTCCACCATGATTCCCGGCATCCTCAATACTATCTTGCACTGGCAGTGCCCTTTTTTTTCCCTTGTGCGAATCCTGGTTAATGAGACAACATGCGTCGGAAGTGACCCAGATAGTAGACCTACAGAACTAGGCTTCGCCAAAGCCTTGACACGGTCGTCTCCATCCACAGGCCGCCTGATCAACAACCTTGGAGGTACTACTGAGTCTAGGTCAGAATGGTCAGGGCGGGACCATTGTCGATCAGAAGCGGATTCATTGTTGAGCTTCCTTTTCTTCGCTCGAGCCTGAGAGACGGCATCGTTTTGAACTTGAATGACCACTGGATATGTGTCGTCATCTTGATCTGATTCATCATAAGGTCTCTTCTTCTTCTTCCGTGCTTCCGTTACACGAGCGGCGATCTCTGCTCCCTCATCGGACTCCTTGTCAGCGGTGTCGTTGTTGGGATTGCCA